>JADNYI010000072.1:0-186627 GCA_015501065.1 Infundibulicybe gibba
TGGACAATGTGGCGGTGATAGGACACTGCGGCCTGTGGGGCAAACCAACAAACCAAGTGCTTCGCAGTTTGCGAGTGGGTGTCTTTAGTGCAGTGAAGGCCTGAATCTCCAAGAACTGTGGAGATCTTCGCAAGCTAAGGGAATGAACACAAGACTCGAGAGCTCTAATGCGAAGGGGGAGTTGTATTATGCATGCTATGTGCGACTCTATATAAATCGGAGCTACGCGGGCATGAGGCAGTATGTATGTAATGTAAGATAATCTGTAAGATAATGGGAAACTATGCGATCACTATGGTAGAGATGCGATCTGAATCGCATCGAAAGCGCGATCTCCACGCGTACGAAGCGATCAGTGGTCGCGCATTAGTCGCACGATGCGAAGGTAAGTAAGTAAATTAGCTACAATGACTAGGAATAGATGCGAGATGATATGAAATGAGTGCGAACCAATGCTAAACCATAACCATGCTTATCAGCGGTTGTCCTTGCAGTTGTCCCTGGGGCCACTGGTGTACTTTCCGTGGCCGCAGTTGTCCTCGCGGTCATCCCTGGGGCTGCCAGTGTGCTTTCCGTGGCCACAGTCATCCTCACGGCTGTCCCTGGGGCTGCTACCATGCCTCCTGTGGCTGCAGGTGTCCTTGCAGTCGTCCCTGGGGCCACCAATGTGCTTTCTGTGGCCGTGGTCATCCTTGTGGTCATCTCTGGGGCCGCCGGTGTACTTGCCGTGGCCACGGTTGTCCTCGTGGTTGTCTCTGGGGCCGCTGGTGCGCTTTCCGTGGCTGCGGGTGTCCTTGCAGTCGTCCCTGGGGCCGCTGGTGTGCCTCCTGTGGCTGCAGGTATCCTCGTGGTTGTCCCTGGGGCCGCTGGTAGTGATCCGCACAGGTCTACCGTGGGTATTTTCCCACGACCCGCACCCGTACCCGTGGGAACCCGCACCCGTGGTGCGGGTGCGGGTACGGGTACGGGTTACCCACGGGTTTGCCCAAAAACCCGCAATACCTGCGGGTTTCAGATTTATCCCACGGGTATGGTACTTGCAGACCTCAGGGACTAGTGTCCAACATGCCCCCTAGTTATGGGAACCTTCAGGGCTATCAACCTAAGCTCTATGACCAATATAAACTTAATAATACCTCTGCGAGTGGTGCGAGTTACTGTTTTTGGCTTATTTTGGTGAATATTTAGTCAAAATGTATGATTTTTTTTGCAGATTTAGCATAAAACAGGGCCAAATAGTGATAATCGCACCCGCGGAATTACCCGTGGCATTACCCGTTACCCGCAAAACGGGTACGGGTTTTTGCGGGTTTGCGAAAAGTGTACCCGCGGGTAACCCGTACCCGTACCCGTGGGAAAACCCGTACATTACCCGTGCTAATCACTATCACTAGCACGTCGTCTCAAGCCCCTGATTCATCCACAGCTTGACAACTAGCCCATCTTCCTCCTCATTCCTCACATCTCCCCTCTCTGTCCCCCTCCCCTCCGAGTCCTCCCTCGGGCAAGCACACTCCCGCAGCAGCATCATGGAAATGGAAGTTTCGGACCATCTACATGCCGTCTCGCCACTCGTCTCGCTAGCGTCAGCAAAATCGCATTTTTCAGCCTCAGGAGGTTGAGAAGTCAGTTTTAGTGGAAGAGTCAGCAGTATCCGTTGGAGATCGTCAGTCCGTACCCGTTTCGCATGTTTTAGCTTCGTTTCCGCGTTTTTTCCCTCTAAGAATGTAAACATTGGGACCAGTAGCACCCAGCAGCACCCAACAGCATTCCCCCATTCCGTTTCAACCCCATCCCGCGCTAGCGCCCTCAGGATATCTTCAGGCGTCATCCCTTGCCTCCCCAGCACCATCACCTCGGCTGTCTGCCCCGGAAAAATCATCCAGAACGCCCAAAGTCGCCCAGCAGCTATCCCTACGTGTTGCCCAGCCGTCTTTGCCCCAGACCAGCCCACCGCTTGCAGATACCTTCCATAATAGTCCCTCAACATCCTCCTGCCCGCAGTTTAGCCCGTGCACCCTGGAGAACGCGTCGGGAGCGCCCAGACTGCCCAGAGCGTCGCATCATGCCTCAGCATTGCCCGTGCCTCCGGAGATATCGCAAACGCAGCCACATCCCCCCCTAGACGTAAGGAATCACATTTCAAACTCGCCGCCTAGCGTTCCAGCACAGGGAATCGTGCCAGACGCGTCCAAACCGCCCAGAGGATTGCCCTGGACTTCCACCCCTCCACCCGTCGTCCGCACATTGCCAGCACCTTTAAGGAGATCATATTAAGTCTATAGCTCAGTACTACAGTCAGCGGTCGCCTCTGCCATGTCCGGAAACGCGAAAAACCCGTCCAATGCGCCCAGTGCTCTTCCCCAGCATCTGCAGGATATAATCATTTTAAATATTGTAGTTGATTTATGTGCTAATAATGAATACTTGTGGGTGCTTACAGCCTGACTTGTGAACAACTTGTGAGTGAAAATTTGTATGGATTTTGAAATGGACTCGGGCATGCCGTGCAAAGCAGCGGCCCTCACCTCAAGTCAAAGAAGGGATGGCCTCATTTACTCTTGATTGCCACCCCATGTTGAGCAGTACAGCATGGGGTCAGGGAAAATCTGTTTAGCTCCAAAACCAAATATTTGCTTTGAGTGGAACATTGGTCGAATTGTGCTATCAATCTGAATTTAGCTGTAACAATCACTCATTCAACAATAACAGCCATTTTGGCCGAATTTTGGACGACAACACGGTCCTGGTGTGATAGTTGCTAATAGATTTCAAATAAATGTACGAAGACAGCTACATGAATTGTCGAGGTCTTTCCATGGGAGACCAGGAAAAGAGTGGATTCCAATTGGCATATACTCCAGGTTCATGTTGGTGGCAGCGTATCTTTCCGCCAGCCTAGCCAATAACGCAACATGAATTCTGCTAATCCACCCAGTTACCATCAGCCCAAGCACCCACAACCACAACCACATACACACCTGCCTCGTCGTCCGATAAAACATCTTGGTCTGTGCCCCAAGCGCGGCGGAGCGCTCCACAAGATCGTCCAACCGCTCCCCGCGTCGTAGCATCGCTTCGATGGTCTGGTGCTAAACGGGAACAAAGATACAAATTAGGGACCGCGGGGAGGACACGGGTGGAGACGCACGAGCACAATACGCGTCTCATCTAACTCGTTTTGCACACGCGCAAGGGCGTCGGCCCGCTGTGGGTCTTGGTACGTGGATACGAGGGCCGCAAGTTCGGATTCGGGTGGAGTGGACGAGCTGAGGGATTGTGGAGAAGCGCAAAGGCAGGGCGGATGGGGTACTCGTGGTCTGTAACTAGCACCGCTGTAGAGGAAGCGTGAGTGAACTGGATGGCAGATGCTTGTGATACCCCACCAACATGGTCCCCGATCCCATATGCGTGAGCAGCATATGACCCTGCTGTACACTCAGCCGCTCGCCCGCTTCCGTGCGTTCTGCGATTGTGCGTGCAAGGAAGCGAGGAACTCGGAGGCAGGGGTTTTCGTATAAAAAGCAAAAGATGAGAGGTCGGCTGTGCTTGCGACGGGAGTACACCCAGAAGAGGAGGGACAGTGAAATATGCTGAGGGCGTAGATCTTCATTTGTTGGTCTTGTGGAATGAAAAGATGGTATTTATGAGGTGTGGCGGTATATACAGCGTCGCGCAGTTATTTATGTGCTGCGTAATGATGACAGCCGCTATTGGGATAATGGTTTATTTTAACCAACATTCGCTGACAATAATATGCCCACATATGTGATTGATACATGCGGATGAGATTAAACACTACATCCCTCGAACTGCGGCCCGAACTGCGCCAGCCAGAATAGCGCATACCACGAGCACCAGCGTAGCAGCGTGGACCACGGCGCGCAGTCGCAGGTGCGAATTGGCCGCTCGGCGGCGTGGAGTGATGGGGCGGTGCTCCGCTAGAATACGTGGACGTGGGCGATTGGATTCTAGCAAGGCATACGCGTCTATCCCACCAGAATGGCGCGCCGCACGCGAGGTGAGCCAAATGAGCGGACGAGTCTACGGGGAAAAGAGCGTATAGATCGAAGCCAAGCCCGGGGCCGGAATGAGGGGCGTGCATCGTCGACTACACAGAGGGGGCGGCGAGGACCTGCGCACCGTCGAGGGGTGGGATGGGGAGGAGGTTGAGAAGAAGAGGGAGAGCGCAGCGCTGGAGGCGTACCTATATGCGAGTGAGTAGAGGGGAAGCAAGGAAGGAGAGATGGCAGACCAGAAGAAGACGCGAAGAGCATCCCAGAGTTCGACAGGGAGGAGGATGGAACGAGCGGCGAGGCTCGTCACAATGACTGCGGCGCGTGAGCGTATGGTTGAGAAAGAATAGGAGAGCAGACCTTGTTCGAATATCTCTAACCTTGGGCCAGACCAGAGGAGGATTTCAGGTCCGGATTTTTGAGGGGGAATGACGGTAAGTCGAGTGAGGTGTGTAGATGGGTGTGGAGTGACGCAAGTATGGAGGGGCGCGCATGGATGGGCGGGGGTACAACGGATGGCATCGTGGACGGTGAGGGTGCGAATGGGGTCAAGGCAGGCGCTGCTGTCGATAGAGAGGAAGCACGTGAGAAGGCCAGTGGAGGATGGACAGCAGGAGCGAGGAGCATCGTCTGAGAACAGGAATAAGATGAAAGTGACTGGTAGAAATAAGAGACTGACCGAACAAATTAGATGGAACACACCAGCCAGGGTCATGGCCGGGATCAGGGCTGGTCAGATACTCGGTCCAACGGTTCGCAGGGGTATCATCAACAGTGGTGATGAGCGAAGTGGACGGCAAATGCGAATATAGGGGAGAATCAGAGTGGACATGAACAACTAGCCGCCCCAAGTGGGAGATATCAGTAAAGGCAACATTGCGGAGCCAGAGAGGAAGCGGAGACGCGGCGAAGAGCGCAAGGAACGCATAGGCGATGAGGTTGTGGTGTGCACCGGCGGCGGCAATGCGGAGGCGAGAAAGTGGGGGGAGCGCAGCAACGGAAGCGGCGGGGAGAGAAACAAAGGCGGACAATATGGGGGAGATGCCAACCGAGTTGAGTGGGATGTCGTCCACAGCGGCAGCGATGGCGTGTCCGAGCTCATGGAATGCCTGTGAGAGAAACAGATCGAGAAGAATGAGTGGAACGTCGGCGAAGGGTACAGTAACACCAGGGATAATTGGTGATAGCTCCCGCTTCGAGAGCGGTGGCAGCGGGGCGGGCCAAATGGCGGCAAGAGAATCAGCAACGGACGAGATGACGAGGATGAGTGACCCAAGTACGCCGATAACGCCAAATACGCTCCCGGCGTTGTAAAAATGGCGGACAGCACCGTTGCGGGCGAGCAGGACAGCGAGCTCATCGTGTGCTGCGTTGAACCGGGTCGTCTCCATGTTGTCTCTTGTTTGTTTTTGCACTCAGTGCTTACTCTAAAAGGCATCTGCACTGCCACACAGCTTACATACATACGTGCTCCTTGCCAACTGACGACGATGAAGATCTATTCACTCAGCATTCTCCACTGTCCCCCCTCTTCCCCAAGCGCTGTCCTCGCTACCGCCTCCGACCTCTCCTCTTTTTCATTTTACCAGAAGGGCTCTGTTGCTGAATTTCTCACCTTCTTCTCCCGTACTGTATCTGAACGCACCCCGCAAGGCCAGCGCCAGAGTGTCCAAGAGAATACATATACCGCCCACGTCTACAATCGTGGCGGGGCCGAGCAATGCGCTGGTGCGTCCCTCCCTTTTACGCTTGCCTCGCTGCTCATATCTGTTTGCAGCCGTGATTATCACCGACCAGGAATACCCCGTCCGCCCTGCATTCTCGTTGCTCACAAAGGTGCTTGAGGAATTTACCGCGGCGGTGCCACAGACGGCATATGCAAGCCCAGAGACCATTAGCTTCCCGTCCATCGCGACGTACGTGCAAAAATATCAGGATCCGCGGCAAGCGGACACCATCATGCGTGTGCAGCAAGAGTTGGACGAAACCAAGATTGTGCTTGTGCGTCTCCTCCCCCCTCTTTCCTCGCGATGCCCAGGCTAACCCACTATGGACGTGGCTCCTACAGCACAAAACAATCGAATCGGTTCTGCAGCGCGGGGAGAAACTCGACAACCTTGTGGAGCGCTCGACGGCACTCTCGGCCCAGAGCAAGATGTTTTACAAGACTGCCAAGAAGGTATGATGTCCTTCCTCCTGCCCTGGGTGTATGATGCTCATTCGTATTAGCAAAACTCTTGCTGCACTATCATGTAGAGAGCCGGCGCTGGGGGGTTGATTATGATGCACTATTACATTAATCTGTTCGAATTCACGACTCTCGAGGACTAGTACTTATACGAAGAGACTCTTTGTTTGGATTTCGCGGTTTCGTTGGCTGCCGCCAATTTCATGCAGATAATAATAATTTCCAAACTCGAGTTACTTAAACTCGGTCGGCGGCTCCGTCCTGCGATGCGCCTTCGATCCCCTCGTCAATTACTATCTCCGTTTGGACGAGGGACTGCCCTCAGTTCCCCGTGGTGGTGTTCTTCCAGCCGGGCCCCACTAACATTATGCACTCGCCGCCCCAATCGCTGGTGGTCTCACGGACCACGACCCCGAAGTCTGTTATTGGATTAAACCATACCTCCAATAGGCAACCTGAATGGGCTGGGATTGAAACGAGCTGCAAGTGCTGTGATTACCTTGGTTTCACTGGTAAGTATCGCTTGTTTTTGGGGCCACAGCCTCAAATGTTGGCGGTGAAACGACAGGACGGGGGCAGTTATTCGGAACCAAAATACTTCCGAGCAAGTATAAAGTTACTCAGACGGGAATCACCGCCCATGGGGTCAACACTACGAGCAAGGCTGAGTGATGTCATCTTTTTGGCGAAATCTTTGGTTGCATAGCGATAGTGTTGAACTGATGGTTCAGAAATGAAATGGTATCGAGTGCAGATGGCGGCCCTGTGATTGGCTCGGGTGTGATTGATCATTGTGGGTGGATGGGGGTAATCAATTATCAATACAGCCACTAGCACTATGTACATACCTGAAACCACATGCATTGTGGGCGGCGATCATGATCGACAAGTCAGTCCATCAAGCATACAATTCGGCAACAAGTACGGATGAATCGAGTGCGCACACACGGTTTGGCAAACGAGGCGAGTCTTGGGACCTGCACACGGTCGAGGCCCTGGGTAAGAAAGGCACAGCGAGCAGGCCTGGCATGCCGAGCCATGCATACGCTGAACAACCCTCACCGAATGAATTCGCAAGCGTCTACAGACTGGGGCGAGACCTGGCAGCAGGAAATATGGAAACCCCGGTGACATTCTGGCCGTGTCCGATTATCACAGATCCGACGTGCCTGTTATATGACCTCCAGCCTATTTATACCCCATCCAGCTTGGCATATAACCATATTGCTTCCCCTTCTCCCATCTCTACTATACATGGATTCAGACAGCCCACTACTATCCAAGTTTGCTCGCGCCGTCGAGAGTTGGCGGGAAAGTCGTACACCCCTCAATACCAATGGTGCCGTCCCAGAGAACCCAGGTGATCTCGAGGACAAGACGCTCGCTATCAAAAAGCTCCTTGGGAGGCCCGCGTTTGCCCTCGATGACCTTGTGAGTAGCATCCCTCCCAGGCCCCGTGTCCTGCTGACCACCTCTCAATAGCCGGCATATTTAGATGCTATCAAGCACGTAAATACTGTGGGCCTCGACGATCGTCTAATGCTGGTGAGTGCTGTTCACCCGCCGTCCGATAGAAACCAACCACCGTGGGATGCCGTACAGCTTGAAAAGGTTCTCGTCCTCATGTCTAGGCTCGAAGATTTTGATCTCTCCATGAAAATCCAACAAGCTGTCATAAATCTTCGTATGTATCTCCTTCCATACCTCTGATATCTAGAACTTCCCCCATTCGCTGGCGCCTCATTCCCACACCACATACCATCTGACCCACTTTGAAACAGTCTATCAGGACCTTCCTCATCCACCAAGCAATTATGTTCCACCCTCCCGACTCCGCAGGCTCCTCCAAGCCTCACCTCCTCAAATTACGTCTACCGCTCCGCAGACGGGTCGAACTACAACCCGCTATTCCCAAACTTGGGCTGTGCTAATACGCCATATGCGCGAACCGTGCCTTCAGTACATCCCGCTCCACGCCACACACTTCCAGACCCCAGCCTTGTTTTTGACACCCTCCTCCGTCGCCCGGATGGGAAGGATTCGTTCAAGGAGCATCCCGGCGGAATATCCAGCCTCTTCTTCGCATTTGCCGACCTCGTTATTCATAGTATCTTTAATACCAATCACAAGAATCCCAACATTAATGCAACGAGCTCGTATCTCGACCTGAGCATCCTGTACGGCAATTCGGACGAGGATGTCAAACAAGTACGGAACCACGATGGCATGGGCCGTTTACACAACGACGTGTTTGCCGATTCTAGATTGTTGTTCATGCCGCCTGCGAGTTGTGCCCTCCTCGTGCTTCTGTGCAGGAACCACAACGTATAATTGCTCTTTCTTCTTGTTATTCAATTTACCAATACTCGCATATAGTTTATTGCAGAGAAGATTTTCAACATCAACGAGCAAGGCATGTTCAAGAACCCCGCCTTACTCAGCACAGCCGAATACCAGGCCCAGGATGATGAAATTTTTCATCGAGCGCGACTCGTGAACTGCGGGTTCTTCATGCAGATTATTCTTGGAGGTGCGTCAACCGTCTGCTCGGTGCTTGAGATGCAGCTTAACATGAAACAGACTACGTCGGCGCCATCCTTGGGCTCGCCCGTGACGAGTGCGCATGGCGCCTCGATCCGCTGATGGTGCGTCATTCCAATCACAAGTATTCAGCTATGCTTACATCGCTTAGGCGATGCGAAACTCGGACCACACTGTCTCTCCTCGCGGCGAGGGGAATGTTGTTTCGGTCGAGTTCAACCTCATGTACCGCTGGCACTCCACCATATCTACCCAAGACGCGGATTGGATTGCGAGTGTCTTCAAGAAGCTTTTCGACGGAAAGAATCTGGATACAGTGAGTGTGCATCCCGCTGTTTTGGCTTTCCTACTTTGACAAGAGATCCAGGTGACAGCTGCAGATTTTAAAGAGGCTGCTCATAAGCATATGATTCCCAAGGACCCGGTGCAGAAATGGACATTTGCCGAGTACGTTATGCGCTTTTTTCCTCTGATAGTCTCCGAGAAAACACTCCCCCTGATAGCTTGAAACGCTTGCCGTCCGGTGCCTTTGCTGACGATGATCTCGCGCGCCTCATCCAGGATGCGACTAGTTGGTACGCGGGTGCGTTCCGTGCCATGGGAACGCCTGCGGCAATGAAGGTCATTGAGGTTATGGGCATCGAGCAATCTAGGGCATGGGGGAGCTGCTCGGTCAGTTCTACTCTACTGCCTCCTTTCTGCTTGGTCATATATTAGAATGTAGATGAATGAGTTTAGAAAGTTTATGGGCCTAAAGCGTATGTCAATTCCGTTTGGACCCCAGGCAGACACTAACTACAAGTGAACAGCTTTCAATAGCTTCGAGGACTGGAACTCTGACCCTAACGTCTACGTGAGTTAGCACAGAATACAGGAAGTAACCATCATAACGCCCCATTCAGAAACCTGCTGAGGCCCTTTATAACACCATCGACAACCTGGAGCTGTATGTTGGGCTCCATGCCGAAGAGGCGAAACCTCCTATGGCTGGGGCAGGCTTGTGTCCGGGATATACCATATCACGCGCAATCCTCGCAGATGCAGTATGTTTGACAAGGGGAGATCGCTTTCTCACTACGGAGTTCACGCGTTAGTAACTCTTCGTAACGATGGAAGGCCCGACGTATTAACATTATTGCGCAGCCAAGAATCTCACGTCCTGGGGATACCAGGATTGCCAATACGACAAAAAGGATGGTTCCTTTGGAGGAATGCTCACAAAGCTGCTCTTCCGCACCCTGCCGCGGCACTATCCCGCCAGGTCGGCATACGCGCACTTTCCATTCTTGGTACCGTCATACATGAAAGCACACATGGAGAAAAGCCATGCTGGTATGAGCCCAAGATTTTCTAAGGGTGATAGCGCTCATCGCCATACCCCACAGCCAACAATGGCAGCAACCCAAATGCATACATCTGGACCCGCCCTCGCGCACCCAAGCCTATGCATATCGTGAATACATATGATGGTGTCAAACAAGTGCTCCAAGTCACCCACCCGCAGCACTACACTTCAGCATATAACGAAAGGCTGGCAATAGTCTCTGGTATCACCAACCCCGATGCAGTCAGTGCTAAAGAACCAAAGGGCGGGATCTTCGGCTCGGTATTTGACCCTGGGCTTCTCTCCAGCGCCGTTTACTGATGCTTGTGTAAATGAAACAGTTATCGCGCCGTCAACAGAAAAAATCGCCTACTGCCTCGTCGTTCAGTCTTCCATCGACATTTGTCCACTCAGCCGAGCAAAGCCCCCCTTCACCGACAGGGTCTACATCGTCCGAACAGCTCGCAAGAGAAGACGAGGCGCACATGGACCGAAGTCGCGCGATTAATGCACTCGTCCACGGCCGTGATGGGGTAACCAATATCTACAACCTCCAGGACTGGTCCGTCTACTTTGGGAAGAAAGTACAAGGGTTGATTGAAGAGAAAAAGACGAAGAAGGTCGGCGGGGGCCACTTCGTGGATATCGTTCGGGATGTGATCAACCTCCTGCCGGTTAGGTGGATCGGGGAAGTTGTGAGTTCTAGTGTCCGATTCAGGTGATAGGTGGGCTGATGACCTGCAATTAAGACGGGCTTGCCGTTGAAGACGCAAGGGAACGAACGGGGTTCGTGGAGGGACCAAGCTACATATGATATGTTCGCAGATGTCGGACGGTGAGTATCTTCATGGCCACCAACCTGCCATTTGGCCAACTAAAACAACCTCTAGCTACATTTACCTCAATACTGATCCGGTCCATGATTGGCGTCTGCGCGAGAGTGCAACCCAGACACAGCGCAGAGTGACGGAAATAATCGAAGGGGGAATCGACCACACTAGCGACATCGTACGTAGCCTCCCAATCCATTGGTTCGATTTTCTGAACTATCTACATCAAGCTGAACAAGGACAGCTTGGAGCACAAATTCCTCACCACCGTCAAGAAGAGTTCAGCTGCGCCCAGCACTCCAAAATTAAGCAACGCCGCCCTAGCCTCGCACGTATTCGCCGCTACCGTCCCCACCGCCGCCATATTCTCCCGGGCGCTCGCGTTGGTTGTAGAATACTACCTGGAAGACGGAAGGGAGAAGGAGCGTGCGCGGATCATAGAGCTGGCGGAGAAAGTAGAGAAGCGGGAAAAGGGCGCCAAAGAGGAGGTCATAAAATATGTCCATGAGGCATTGCGTAAGTGCACATCTTGGTGTTTTTTTGCTAGAAAGCTCACTTTTTTCGGGTCAGGGATAAACCAACCGGTACGTAGGACCATTTCGGATTGGCGAGTGATTCTGATGCGCCAACCCACGTATAGCTAGCTGGCGTCTATCGCACAGCTATGAAAGCCGACGAGATAGGCCCTGTGCACGTTGGGGCTGGCGATTTAATCTTTGCGAGCATTGGAAAGGCCAACACCGACGTGCGTCTTCATTACTCGGCCTATAAGTCGCGTCGAATTGATCGCCATTTGCTAGCCTTCCGTATTTGGGCCTAATTCGACTACGTTCCAGCTAGAGAGACCAGAGGACAGGGCTGCCATAGTACTTGGGGTTGGCGAAAACGGGTGAATATCTCCCTACCTAATAACCTTCCATGATGGCTTAGTGGTGGCCGAATAGCATGCTGTCTGACAAGTTCTTTGAATCGGTTGTTCCGCCGATTCTCGGCGCCATCTTGGGACTCAAGAATCTTAAGCGTGGCCCGGGTGAATCTGGAAAGCTCGACAAGTACGTTTCTACCCAGCTCAATACCCCACTGCTCATACCCCTGTAGGTTCGTCGAGGAATGGCACGGCACCCCCAGGCAAATGTACATCAATCACCGGGGGGAAGTGACACCTTGGCCTATGTCACTAGTTGTTGAGGCAAGTTGTCCTTTGTTGGATTACGATGAATAACTGATTTTGTGCTTTAGTTTGATAATTGAACGGAAATTGGGCTGGTGGAATTCGTGCGATGTAATCTTGCAAGATGTACCCAAGTAATATTATGTTGTGTCTATATATATATAACACTTGACTATGGTTTCAAATTATTGGCTGGGGATGCGTTCGGCAAATCGAATCTTATCTTATCTCTGGCACCCAATTTGGGGATTTTGGTTGAAATTGCATTTGCGCATCACGGGGCTCACATTGCACGCGCGTCGATTGAATTTGACACTGTATCTTGCACTGACCACAACACTCTCCGGGACCAAATCTTCGGTCGAATGCCAGGGATTGGCTCTAGTGTTCTATCCTACATCTTATATACATAAGAGACTCGATTCCACGACTACGGAACGAAATACACAAAGAATCACTTTATATCAAATTCAGCCTCACGAGTCCTGGCTCCTGCTGATCTCTAACGTTACATCAAGACACAATTCAGACGCACTTGGGAAAATTAACACAACACACATACCACGCGTACGATGCCCGCTCCCCGCCCTTCGCAGAGCGCGGAGGCGGCCCGCGCTGCTGCACAACAGGCCGAGTTCAATGAGAAGAAATGGGTTTGGGTTCCCGATGCCAAAGAGGGGTATCTTGCGGGGTGGGTGAATCGTGAGGAGGACGACGCGGCCGAGGTCATCATGGCTGCTGGTGGCGAGGTGCGCTTCTTCCCTGCACTGCACACGATGTGTCGTTGATTTCAGATGGATATTTGTAGTTCCGGAGGGTCCCCTTTGAGGCATTGTTTAAGATGAACCCACCCAAGTTTGATAGGGTAGAGGATATAGCTGATTTAACTTCTTGAACGAGGCGAGCGTGGTGCATAATCTAAGACTAAGGTACGGCTCTGGTGCTATATACGTGAGTTCACATTTGGTGTATGTATTACCGGCTCATAATGATGTTGCAGACATATTCTGGGCTATTTCTTGTCGCCATTAATCCTTACCAACATCTCCCTCTTTATTCAGATGCTATCGTTCAGCAATATCGTAATAAACGGCGCGATGAGAATCCGCCACATATATTTGCAGTCGCAGAACGTGCGTGGGTGAATATGGGAGAGGAACGAGAGAATCAAAGTATCCTCATCACGTACACTCTTTCCTCCCTCCCCTCTCCTGTCTTACTGAACAGTGTATTAGCGGTGAATCCGGTGCCGGCAAGACCGAAAGCACCAAGAAGGTCATCCAATACCTCGCAGCCATTGCTACAGACGTCCACCCGCCTACTCCTTCACACTCCCGATCTCCCACCCTTACATCAATGCCAGCGATGGGGTTACCACGGAGTCATTCCTCAAAAAAGGGCACGCAATGTCCCATTCTGTGTCTGTAGCTGGATCACACATGACAGCCAAAGGCCGACTGGGCCTCCTCGAACGACAGATTCTGCAGGCCAACCCAGTCCTGGAAGCTTTTGGAAATGCGCAGACACAGCGAAACAATAATTCAAGTCGTTTTGGAAAGTTCGTACGGATTATGTTTGCTCCTGACGGTAGTATTGCTGGTGCAAACATTGATTGGTACCTGCTGGAGAAGAGCCGAGTAGTAGTCAGAAGCGAGGCAGAGAGGAGTTTCCACGTTTTTTACCAGCTGATGGCTGGAGGTGGGCGATTAAAGGGTGAGTGAAGTCTTCTGAGAGGGCACCGCGACTAATTGTTCGACATAGATGATTTACTTCTTGGAGGCGATGTCGCGGATTACGAATATCTCAACAAGAGCAGACGCGAGGTTGACGGTGTTGATGACAAGGAAGAGTGGCAAGCATTAATGGTTAGCTCCCCAAGGTGACCCCAAACCTTCCAAAGCTAATCGAGTATCCCCAGGCTGCCTTGGATATTGTGGGATTCACGCCCGCAGAGCAATTTGACCTGTTCCGCATTGTTGCTGCCATTTTGCATATCGGAAATATTACAATTACATCCACACGCGGGGATGATGCAGCTATGCCAGACCCATCACAAGCCGAACGCGTCTGCCACCTACTTGGCATTCCCGTCGCAGAATTCACTCGGGCTGTTCTCCGCCCTCGTGTACTCGCGGGACGGGAATGGGTATCACAAGCCCGTACAAAGAACCAAGCACTGGACGAGCTCGCCGCACTCTGCAAAACGCTATACGAGAAATCTTTTGGTTCTCTCGTCGATCGCATAAATCGTGCTTTGGACAGACCATCCTCGAAATCTACTTTCATCGGTGTTCTAGATATCGCAGGGTTCGAAATATTCGAAATAAACGCATACGAACAGCTTTTGATCAACTACACTAACGAGAAGCTTCAACAATTTTTCAATCATCATATGTTCGTGCTTGAACAAGAGGAATACACACGCGAAGGGATCAAGTGGGACTATGTTAATTTCGGGTTGGACTTGCAGCCAACCATTGACCTTATCGAAGCTAGTGGCGGAGCCATAGGCATTCTTAGCTGCTTGGACGAAGAATGTATTATGCCCAAAGCCACTGACCTTACGTTCACTAACAAGCTGCATCATATGTGGACTGGTAACGTGGACGTGGACGATGACGACTACCATCCTGGACGGGACAAGTACGAGAGCTCACGGTTTGAACAGGGCTTCATTATCCAACACTATGCCGCAAAGGTAGAATACCGAACGGAAGGATGGCTCGAAAAGAACAAGGATCCGCTCAACGATAATCTTACACGCGTACTAGCAGCCTCCTCCGAGCGCTATGTCTCAACCCTCTTTTCTGAATTCGACAGCGTACCAGTTAATGGGACAGGGGGAGTAGGCAACATGTTTGGGCCTGGAAAGAAACGCGCTTTAAAGAAGGGCGCATTCCGCACTGTCGCTCAACGTCACAAGGAGCAGCTGTCCAGCTTGATGATGCAACTCCAGGCGACTCAACCACATTTCGTTCGGTGTATTGTGCCAAATGCAAACAAAAAACCTGGGCGGGTGGATGTTCCGCTAGTACTAGACCAGCTTCGATGCAATGGCGTTTTGGAGGGGATCCGTATTGCTCGGCTTGGATATCCCAACAGACTGCCCTTCGTGGAGTTCCGACAGCGATATGAGATATTAACTCCCGGAATTATCCCGAGGGGGTATATGGATGGTCGGGAGGCTGCAGGCGGATGGTCAACACACTGGAGTTGGACGAGTCTATATACAAGATCGGGACATCGAAAATCTTCTTCAAAGCTGGAGTATTGGCCGAGCTGGAGGAGAGGCGGGATTTACTGCTATTCGAAGTATTTTCCAGACTCCAGGCCGTTGCGCGCATGTGGACCGCCCGACGGCAAATGAAGAAGATCTTGAATCGTGCGGTCGCTATCCGCACCATTCAGCGCAACGCAAGGGTTTATGGAGAACTCAGGGATTGGCCATGGTGGCAGCTCTATACGAAGGTAAATTTCGGACCTCATTCCCAAACCCCGCTCAGTACACACTAGGTTCGACCATTGCTCGCTGCGACTCGGAGCGATGATGAGCTGCGCAAAAAAGAGGCCGAGCTTGCTCTAATTCGAGAACGCGCGGAGCGGGACAAATTAGAACGTGAAAACTTGGAAAGTCTCAAAATGTCGCTTGAATCAGAGAAACGACGAGTTGAGGATCAACTCGAGGCAGAGCGTGCCCTCGCGATGGATAAAGATGCTTTGCTGGAACGGAGCAAGAAGCGCGAAGCTGAGCTTGAAGACGAGGTCGCGGCGCTTCAGGCAGATTTGGATTTACTTGATTCTCAGCTTGACCGCGCGATGAAATTGCAGAAGGAGAGCGAGGAGAATCGCGAGTCGCTAAGGTCCGGCTTTGACCAAGCCGCCGAACGGCTCGTAGAGCTTGAAACAGAGCAGAAGTCCTGGGTCGAAAAAGAAGCTCAGCTCGTCGATGAGCTTGCAGAGGCCCAGGAAGAAATTGATGTCATGCGTGCCGATATTGACGAATTACACAAACTTGGGGAAGAGCTGAAGAATCTCGCCATACAGCGCGAAGAGGACGCTGGGAGGACCAAAGAGAGGGCTGATGTTTTATTGAAAGAAATGGAAGGAAAATTGAACGTTGAGATCCAAAACAAGTGCGTCTCCTACTGTTGTTGGTTCAATCTGCTCACAAACTTGTAAAGAGAGCTGATAAAAAGCAAGGCTGATGCATCCGAGCAAGAGGCTCGCCAAGCCAAAGAACAGCTGAATGAATTAGGTCGCACTGCAACCGAATATTCCAACATGATTCAGCGGAAAGAGGATCAAATTGCCGGACTGCAGCAGCAGTTGGAAATTTCTGTGGGAGAGCGCGAACGAGCATCCAAAGAAATTACCGAATTGCAGAGCGATATTGATGTGCTCCTGGCTGAACTGGAAGCTGAGAAAGCAGACCATGCTGAAGCAGTTGCCAATCGTACCAAACTTCAGGCTGAGCTGGACGAGCTGCGCAGGCTGCTCCAAGCGAAAACAAGCGAGGAAACCCGCAGAAATGAGGTGGAGAAGAGCAAAGAAGAGGAACTCATCAACCTGCGTTCTCAGGTCGGTAAACTGCATCAGGACCTCACCGAAGCTCGCCATGCCGCGTTGGAGGGTCAAAGCAAACTCAAGCTCGAGCTAGATCAGTCAACACGGGAACATTCGACCTTACAGAATACATACGCGTCTTTGCAGGAGCGAGAGCGCAGTGTTCAAAGTCAACTCTCGAAATCCCACGCTGCTCTTTCAGACCTCGAGAAATCGAGGCGGGGAATGGAGTCCGAACTACAGTCGCTCCGCTCACGTCAGCATGATTCCGAGAATCAACTTGCGGAAGTCAATAAAGCCAAAGAGGTAGATTTTTACACGACTGTTAACGCACACATAGCGATTGACATACAAATTAGGGTCTAGAACGCCAACTTGCATCAGCGCAAGCTAAATATCAAGATTTTGAGGACGTCGTTCTCCAGTTCCAGCGTGATCAAGAAGCCCACCACCGCCAACTAGACACAATTAAAAAGCAACTTGAGGGTGAATCTACAAAGCGCGCCCAGCTGGAGAAATTTGCGTCAGGGCAGAAGTCAGAAATAGCGAAGCTAAAAGATCGTAATATCAAATCGGATCGCGAATTAAACAAAGCACTCAAGGACCTCAAAGATCGCGAATGGGAGGTCAAACAGCTAGAATCAAAGCAAGACAAGACGATCGTGGAACATGTCCATGTCCTGGAGGAGGCAAAGCGAGTGACTGACCGGCAATTAGCTGACGCACAAATCGAACTGGAGAAGAATGCGACCTATATACGATCCCTCGAGAAAGCCAAAGCGCGCTTGATTGGTGAGGCGGAAGACCTTGCTCGAGAGACAGAGAGAGAGAGGGCCGAACTCCGATCTAAAGATAAAAGCGCGCGAGTTGAAGAGGAGAGAGCCGCTCGTGCCCTCGTTGATGTTGAGAATGCGAAGCGCGCTACAGAGGAGGCCCAATTACAATCACGAAAGCTGCAACATGAGCTTGACAACGCCAAACACCAAGCCAGCGATTTTGCACAACGACTTGAAATCGTGGAGAGGTCTAAAGCCCAGCTAGAAACTGAGTTGGATCGCCTTGCAGAGGAAACCCAGGTCCCTAATTCGATGGCCAAGGTGCAACGCCAATATGAATCACGAATCGCCGAGCTCGAAAGCCAGTTGCAAGAATCGGACGCCTCACGCTTGACTGCTGCCAGGATACGAGATCTTGTCGAGCGCCAGCACGCAGAAATCCGGCAATTGATCATGTCCAGCGGCCCAGCCGATGCAGCATTCCAATCGAAACTACTTCGCGAGCTACAAACCGCTGATGAGGCGCTCGCAAAAGAAATGACCGCGCGATCACATCCGCTGCGACCCAATAAAACTGGTGAAAGTCAGGCCACGTCCAACTCAACACCCACGAAACGGAAGACAGATTCCGATAGTGGTTCTCGAACTGGATCCGACTCCCATCGGGCACCAGATAGGCAGGTGACAGCCCTCAAGCAGCAGGTTCAAGTACTTGAAATCCAAATGGCAGCATCAGACCGCGTGCGACACCACCTGGAGACATCCATCCGCGAGATGACAGCTGACCTCGAGAATAGTGATGGCTCAAAACAATTCCTCCAGCAATATCGCTCTCGGTTGTCTAAGGAAAACACCAGACTTGCGGAGCTGCTGCAAGAGGAGGCTGAGGCCCGCCGCTCAGCCGAAGCGGCGCAAATTGGAGGCGTACAAGCCATGTGGAGCAAATTCCAGAACACCATCGACGCGGAACGTACTAATTATAGTCGATTAGAAGAATCACGAAAAGCTCTAGTGAGTACATTTTCCAGAACTTATATACACTTCATCTCATCGACATTCAATAAGCTCGTTCAACAACGAACAACACAAGGGGAATTAGAGGCCCAAAAATCTCAAATCCGGGAATTTACGCAGGCGAAGAAACAGCTCCAGGCCGAGGTCACAGATCTGCAAGAACAACTCGATGTTGTAAGAAGCGAAGCGATGGGTAAGGGCCCAAGCCATGCAGTTGCCTATAACCTCATCTTATCTACAGTGGCGAAACGGCAGCTGCAAAAGCGACTACAGGATGATGAAGTTTTGTCTTCCACATCGACTGCAGCCCAGTCTGGTAAGACTCAGCGATTGACTGGACATGCTTTGGGACTGACAACACCCCAGAACTCCTGGCAGCTATTAAAACCTACCAGGCGAAGGAGCAGACCTACCAAGAACGCCTAGAGGCGGCTGAGATTGCCAGGGCTAAGGCAGCTCGAGCTGAAGCATTTGGTTCGTCTCCTGGTTCAAAGTACTTCAGCCACTGAGCTATTACTTTAAGCACGACGAACATTGGTGGAAACTGAGAAAGCCAAGGCTGATGCCATTGCCGAACGTAAAATTGCCGACGATCGACTCAAGGCGGCCGAAAAGAAATTGCGAAACCTGGATGCAAAACTGGAAGAAGAAGGCCGTGATTCCTCCGATATGGCAATGCTGCGCCAACGACTAGCGGAAGAATTGGAAGATGAGAGAGAGCAACATCAGAAGGACCTTGCAGAGCGAGACTTCACCACTGATCAAACGCGGAAGAAATATCAAGGTGGGTGACGAGAACGCAACCCAACAACCCTCTAATAAATTTACCCCAGCTGAATTGGCTCAACTTAGCGAAGGTATACATATTTCATCGCATATTTCCTACGTTGAATTAATTCTTTATTTCAAGAACTTCAATCACAACGCGATAGTTTGAGTCGTTTACGGGAGGACAATCGGAAGATTCGATCAGACTACGATGAGCTCCAGCTCAGATATGACGATGAGGTGTACAATAGCGGCGGCTGGAAGAAAGAGAAGGACAGGATGGACACTAAAATTACTGATCTTACCAAGGCATTCGAGGCATCTACTGCCGCACAGACTGAGCAACAGTCTCAAATTGTCGCGTTACACTCGCAAGTCCGGGAGTTGCGTGGTGTGTTGGATGATGCCGAAGCTGATAGAGCACTCCTCCAAAAAGCACGACGAGCTCTCCAGGCCGAATTGGAAACTATCAAACTCGACCACGTCGATACAAACAAGATGTCATCAGACAGAGAATTCCAGCGTCTTCAGCTCAAGAAACAGGACCTTGAGCGATCCCTTGAGGAACAGGAGGATCGTGTCACCAACGCCACCGACCGCATGAAGAAGGCAGAAGCACACGCCAACGATTGCCAAATTGAATTAGGCAAAGTTCGCGTGGAGAATTCAGAACTGGACAGACTTAACGTATGTGACTAGCACCTAAACGCGAGACTCTCTAACTCGAACGAAAACAGGCCAACCTCGAAAAAGAGATCAAAGAATTGAAAGTTCGAATCGTCGACCTCGAAACGAAATCTTATGCAAGTTCCCCGAGACCGACCACCTCCCGCCGCGTTGACAGCAGGATTGAGGAACTGACAAGCCAACTTAACCAAAGTAACAAAGACAAGAGCGAAACGTCTCGACTCCAGCGCTCTGCTGACAAAATCGCGCGGGATGCTAAATTCCAATTGGCTGAAAGTGACCGGCAGCGCGCAAAGCTTGAAGAGGAGCGCAAAGCATATGAGGCTCAGATACAAAGCCTGAGACGCGCTATGGATGATATGGTAGTGCCCTCTGTATCCCACCTTCTGGCATCACTGACCACATCCCGCCCCGACAGCAAACAGAAGAAAGCAACCTTCAATCCGCAAAGCGACGAGCGGAGCGTGATGCCGCAGATTTCAAGCAAAAGGCGCTCAAGTGAGTATCTTACTAGAACAAATTTCACAGCTCATTACGCCAAAATAGCCTTGAGAGAGAGCTAGAACGGCTCCATAACCGATTAGAACGACCTGCCTCCAGTCGCGGCTCGCCGACAGGATCCCCTCGGAAATAGATATCACATCGCATCCATTCGTCTGTATTACAATCCTGATACCCCACATAATCCCGTTCCCCCAGGCTGTAGTGTTTAGTTTATTGACATTGTATAGTCGCAAACATCCATCCTTTTGAATCCATAATAATATCAAACAGGGCGTTTATCATCCAGTATTGGATCTTCGCCGAGCTTTGCAGGGCATCTTATTTTCCCAAGCGTGAACGCCGCCAGCATGGGAACGTCAGTATCAACCTTCGTAGCTCGTTGGACAGTACACATGTTGGTAGTACTACGCGTTTATAAGAGGGCCAGTGGGCGTAAGCAAAGAGTTAGCAACGTTGACTACCAATTGGTACATGGGCGGCAGGGGAGCTTGAGAGTATGCCGGCAGCAGCAGCTAATCAACCATGTGATGCGCACTGGCGGGAGGGTTGAGGTGTGGTGACAGAAACGACCTACTGTGTACCGTGTGGACCGCTTGCAGGTCAAGTTTGTAGATCGGTCTACCAGGCTGATGCTTTGGATTGCGTTACGTCGATACCTGAGGGCCAGGGAGCGCGTACACGGAGGGTGCGGGAACCTCGCACTGTAGCCATACCTATCACAGCAGTGTCGGAACAATCGCGACGTCCGGGTCGGATGACACTGTGGATCTTCCGCCTCGTACACCACCCATTTCACCTCAAAACACCGTTGCGCACCTCAATTGACGTGGCGAACTCTGTTCCAAGGGTCCAAGGGGATGTATCTGAGGTGGAGACAAGTATCGCATCCCCAACTCTCTCCTAAAGAGGGAGAGAGAGAGAGGTGACTGATGGATCTTGTTGACGAAGTGCGCACCTACATCATACGCCTTCATTTGCCAAGGAGATGCGGTCAATGTCGATGCACGCAGGCGGGTATATGGTCGGTAGTGATGATATAGGCATGATACCGCCTATGAGGTGGGCGGGTGGTACGGGCGGATGCATGTGAGAATGTAATGTCGCCTGCGACTCTTGTTAGAAGGAGGGGATGAATGTATGAGAGGGTGGGCGGCCAAGCGGTGGATGGACAGATGGGCAATAGAGCATGCGAGTGGCCAGCCGCCATATGCGGATGGGGAGACAATCAGCGTGCGGGCATATGTTGGGAGAACTCACCTTGGTGGTGACGCCGAGACGACCAGTCTTAGCCCGAGCCGGATCCGAGTCGCCTTGACTTGCAAAAATTATTTGGATCAGAGTCAAGTCTTTGCTAGCTTATTCCGTTCCCGTTTTCCCGTTTCCTATTCGTGGACCATGCGCGACACTGGCGTATTCAACATAAAGCGGGCTCTTCCTCGCATGGTCAATCTTTTCACTCGAAATTCCTGTCCCTCATTTGACACATCTCTAGAGCTGGTCCTCATAGAACCTCTATAATCTCTGGGCGCGCTCCGTTGGACCCAAATCTGAAGAAATTAAATTTACACGGACTTCACTGTCCCTCTCCAGCAACGTTGGAAATCCAAAGCAGTTGTTCGCGCTTACCACGGGGATTATATTAATGAAAACATCTTCAAGCGATGGTATCTCCCTGAAACTCTCCCCGACGTTCGCCCCCGCCGGAAGATTCTCGGAGACGACAAAATGGCGCTTCAAGAATTCGCTAAACGCAAGCAGAAAGAGAAAAGTTTAGAAATAGAAGAGGAGCAGAAAGGAATGGCGCCGGTGGGGAGTCTCATGTTCGCGGAGGTGGAAAGGCGGATTGACGTGTTCATCTTCCGGTGCTGCTTCACGCAGTGTGTATGAGGCACGACGGCTGGTTATTCATGGGGACGTCATGTTGAATGGCAAAAAGGTATGTATCAGCTTGCCACTTTCCCAAGACGAAATACTGAACGCGTGAATAGCACCAGAACGCCAACACCCGACTTGCGCCTGGAGATTTAGTGTCCGTCAACCCCAGCGCGATCCGCTTTTTCAAGTCCCAGGTAGGGGAGTGTGACGATGTTAACGGATACGACGTGCTCAAATCCAAGACCCAACCTGAGCTTGCGTCTACCCCCGAGCCGGCTGCCGTCGGTGAGGGCACCGCCTCCGATGCGCTGAACAACGCAGATATAGCAACCACACCCAATCCCCCACATCTTACACCTTTCTATCTCCCAACTTACGCGTCCCCGTGGATATTCATTCCCGCGTATATCGAGCCTTCCTTCTCAACATGCTCGGCCATCTACATGCGTCATCCCACTGCGCGCCCTGGATACTCGGAGATACCCACTCCGTACGATGCCGATGGCGAGGTCGTACGCTTCGCCTGGGAGTGGTATGCGAAGCGCCGTCCACGCGTCAGGAGCAAGTCGCGGCTTGCCCGCATGCCTGAGGACAGGGCCCTCGCAACCATAGAAAACGTGGCAGAAGGGAGGAGGTTGTTCAGGAAGGACATGAAGTTGATGGCACGGACGTTACAATAGTTACATGGGCAGTGGCGACATCCATCCATAGGACCGAAGAATGCAATAGTCTACATAAGAACCTTGAGTGATCCCTCGAAGAACAGGAGGATCACGTCACCAACGCCAATGATGACCAGATTGAATTAGGCAAAGTTCGCGTGGAGAATTCAGAACTGGACAGACTTGATGTATATAACTAGCACCCAAACACGAAATTCTCCAACTCGAACGAAAACAGGCCAACGTCCCCAGGCTGTAGACTGTAGTGTTTAGTTTATTGACATTGTATAGTCGCAAACATCCATCCATAATAATATCAAACAATGCGTTTATCATCTATCACCATTACAGTATCCCCCCAATGGACTCCCAAGGTCAAGCAGTACCTGCGGGTGTCTGGGAGGCTCTCCAACGCCCATCAAAGAACTTGAAATCATCGCAACTTCTTTCCGAATTTCCCACAGCGGATGATCTGATCAAGACAGATCCTGACGGTCTAGTCAATAAATATGCCCTCGTTTGCCCCAGGCAAGAATGTGGCAGCCTCATTCTCAAAGAGGGCGCAGCGGCGTGGGTTGAGCGTGCAAGCGTACAGGTACGATAATGACTATGGTCAACGCGAGTCGTCCAGGGACGGTTTAATTACGATCAGATCCATTAGCTCGAACCTGCCGATCGCGCAGCACACACACTACTCCCAGCCCTCCCAGAACCTCCTCAAACCATGAATTGGTGGCTGATCACGCCATCACCGATGTCGTTTGAGAATATCGGGTTTTCTAAACCCGTACAATCTAACATTGCATCAGGTAGGCTACTATGGCCACCCCAGTGTTAACCTAAATGACCAACCACAGGCCCCAAGATGAAATTGTTGGCCTGTGCAGAATGCGACTTGGGACCCTTGGGGTGGAGCGAAGAAGGTGGAACAGAATTCTGGCTCGCATGCTCCAGAGTTCGGTACAGAACGTGATTTACCCACAACTCAAAACGCCATATGCCAACAGATCACCCCAAATTTTATCAGTGGATTCTATCCATGTTATCCGTTCACGAGAGATGTAGAAATAGATTCGATGTACAAGTAGCTGTGCCATCCCAGATCTGGGTTGAGCCTGTTCCCCTTCCAAATAGTATAATTGAGAAGAGCGACGAATTACTTTACCTGGTCGGAGGTTTCCAGTATGTTTGCCATTCAGTTTTGAGACAAGCCAGATCAAACACCGCCCAACATCGATTGTCACTAAATTGGACGCTGCTTGCAGAGCCCATATTACAATCCAAAGCTTAGCGCTGAAAGATCCTCCTATCCCATCCCTTCGATAGACTACCATGACTTCACGACCGCTGAATGATGATGAGGTTCTCACCGAAATGAACAAGATGGTAAATCTGCGTTGCATCCCCCCCAACAACGCGCGGATTTGATGACAGCACCTCAGGTTGCGTTCATTAAGCAAGAGGCGCTCGAGAAAGCCAGGGAAATCCGCGTGAAAGCAGATGAGGAGTTTTCAATCGAGAAAGTAAGCCCAGTTAATGCGATGCCCCTTGTAATCTAAACAGAATGGCGGTCAAGGCTAAACTTGTAAAACAAGAGCAACAAGCTATCGATGCGCAGTACGAGAAGAAGCGCAAGGGTGCAGAGGTTGCACAAAAAATGTACGGCTGCTCCTGGCACTGTCTTACCGTCCTGACATATTATCCAGCGCGCAATCGACACTGACGAATAAATCTCGCCTCAAACTCCTCCATCGTCGCGAGGAGCATCTACAAGACTTGTTTGCTACGTCCCGCTCCTCCATCCTCACACTTGCCCAGGATGACGGGCAATACGTTCAATTCCTCGAGGGTGTCATTGTTCAGGGGTTTCTGCAGATCTTGGAACCCAGCGTCACTGTCCATTCGCGAAAGCGGGACGTCGAAGCGGTCCAGCAGGCGTCAGCGCACGCAGCAGAGATATTCAAGGAGATCAGTGGGAGAGAGATCGAGTTCGAAGTTGAAGGTACACTCAGCGATGAGGGGTACGTATTGATCCCTCTGGAACGTTTTTGTGCCATGCCAATATCTTCTTCCAGCGCCGGTGGTGTCAAGTTGATGAGCGGATCACGGCGTATCACCCTTGATAATACACTAGATGAACGCTTGAGGCTTTTGGAAGATCGGGTGTGTGCCCTTGGCGTTAGCCCTAGTTTTCATCACCGATCGTTCTCTAGATGCTACCGGAAATCAGAAACGATCTGTTTGGCGCAAACGAGAATCGCAAATTTTACAACTAATTCCCCTTCTTCCCCTCTGGATGAAGCCCCAGCATTACTCTATTGTTGTATACCTATACCTGACATGAATACGAGATGGAAGATGCCAGCGAGCATTGTGGGTTTGCGACATCCTTTGCGCTTGTATGTAGGCGCTTTGCCCATATCCCTGACGGATTCCCAAACAAACGTGCGACTGAGCTGCTACCGGGTAGAATATAGTGACCTCACTGATGATCACGATGCGTGGATGGTGGGGTCTGACGTTAGTGATACAAAGGGAATGTTCAATGACGATTTTCTGGGAGATACCTGCGGGGTTTTTCACACGATCGGGATTCCTGGATCCACAGTGGAGCCAACGGTGTCAGCCATTTTGTGGAGTATAAGTACCCCACCGTTCGCCTCTGATTCTGTATCCTAACTTTCCCTTCTTCCTTCGTGCCACCTCTGCTTGTGGCAGCCGCAATGCTGGCTTAGTGGGAGGGCCGTCAATCAAAGTTAGGATCATCCCCCGAGCACATCGTATCGGCTCATCATCCCTCTGTTGTGGCTGGCGCCCACAAACCCGGTGTCGATAACATATGAGAAATACGACTTCAATAGTGTGCTCCATTCATCGGTTTACAGTTGTAGCAGAAGCTACATTTTCGGCAAGTCAATCGGTTGAAACTCGTGACAGCATGTTAACAACCGTCCGGACGGTACTACCAGCTACCTCAAGTTTATCATTATTCCCATCACTGCGTGGTTTCCCGCGACGACTTTCCTCCGCGTTGAAGAGACTATCTCGCCACCCATAGGTCCGCGTCCAATGGTTCTGCGTCGACCTACGCACGCTCCACGGAATTATTCCGCGTTGAGTAGATCAATATGCACACTTCGTGGCGACTATCTTCCGTGTCGAGGATTTCATGTCTCGCCCACTGGTCCGTGTTGAGTAAATCTGCGTCGACCTACACACTCCGCGACGAGCTCAGCCCGCGTTGAGCAATACTATATGTCAACTCTGGCCTATGTACGCTCCCAGGCAGACTCTCCTGCGTTGAGTGGACCCGCATTTTATTTAACACAAATCCGCATCAGACGAATCCGTGTTGACACATACTCCGCAAAGAATTTCTCTTGCGTTGAGTACACCAACCACCATCGAGCCAATTCACCCTGGCCCGTTCATACTCCGCGTCGAATCCATTCCCCCCCCCAGCAACTCCGCGTCGAACATATCCGCGTCGAGTGCCACCCGGTCCGCGTTGAACAAATCCGCGTCGACCCGTATATACTCCGCGTCGAATATATTCCGCGTTGAGTAAATGCCCTTGCCGAGCATCACAGGCCCGCGTCAGAAATATCCATGTTGAATCGTATGAACCCCGCGAAGCACCTTCCCCGCGTTGAGTAGATCCGTTCGTCCTTGTTGACTTATGTGCGCTCCGCGACGAACCCCTTCTGCGTTGAAATTCGAGTCCGTGTTGAACAATCCGCGTTGACCTGTCCCTGCCCTTCACCCAAGACGTCGAAAAAATCCGCGTCGACTTGTATGAACCCCGCGAAGCACCTTTTCCGCGTTGAGCAGATCCGTATGTCTTTGTTGACCTATGTGTGCTCCGCGACGAATATCTTCTGCGTTGAAAATCGAGCCCGCGTTGAACACATCCCCGTCAACAGGTATCCACCTTTTCCCCAACATTAATCTTCCCACCCTATCTTCGAGCCATGTGCATTATTGTATCTCTCGGTATTTCCAATGCCTCTCGCACCACCCACACTCCTTTGCGCCACTCTTTTACCCTTCAACTCTCAATGGATGCTGTATGCTGTATCTACATGGGGAAATCCATGGATGGCCCCAGTACACATTCTTTATTCTCTGAGTATTTGAGTCCATATAATCCTGTACCATAATATGTACTTTCAATCGGGTTATTTCCTGCGCAAACTGTATGGATTTTTGCATAGTCCATAATCTCCTGTCTTCAGGGAAGCCGTGGGAACACGAAATTTCAAGCCGACAACCCCAACTTAATAATTGCTGCCGCCACTGGCATTACTTGTGGTATTATAGACGGTGGAGCGGATACCCAACATTCAATAAGTAATACCCCGTTTCGCAAAGTCCAACAAAGCCATTCTATGAATGTATTACATCCACCGACCCCCAGGCCGATACCTCGAACGATTCCACACCCGAGCGAGAGAGTTTAGGACCAACTTCAGTACGCCGCTGCCATGTTCTGGCCCAAATATCCATGCATACCGTTTTGCGTCTGGAAAGTCCGTCCGCGAACACCCTCGTATGTGGAACGCGTCTGATCAGTCTCGAGACGCGAAGAGCGTAGGAGGACCTACTTCATCATTTAATAATGACGGGAGGTATACCCGAGATAAAAACCGCACCGTAAGTCTTGTGTTCTTTTCCTCCCCTTCGGACGCCTATTTGCAAAGCATGACACCAAATGTGGCTAGATATACAATGATATCGAGAAAGCCAGAGTCCGAACGATTAGGCGAGTAGAGGCTGCCATACAGAAACACTATGGATCAAAATACACTGTCGATGTCTTTGGGAGTATAAGGCGAGTATTTATTATGGCACAGCGAAGTTCTCACTGCTATTGAGTACAGATATGGCATGGCGCGCCCTGATAGTGATTTGGATTTGGTCATTCTCGTTGAGTCTTTGCTTCAAACTTGTCCTATTTTCGTCTCAATATACACTCTAGGACCCTAATAGAGTTGAAGGCTTTCCACCCTATAAACAAACGGAACTACCCCGTAGGTCGTTGGATCGTAGTTGAAGATTTTGACTCACTCCTCCCTGAAGGCATATACAATATTCGGTAAGCCCTCCGCGTTCCATCCCAATCACCTTGCAAGGTCATTCAGCACTAGACCCCCCTTCTAGCGGAATCGCGAGGGTCTTACATCATGCTGGGTTCAAAAACATAGAGTGCGTGCCACATGCGAATGTTCCTATCGGTAAGTTTCGCGTCAAACTGAGGGCCTGCTTGATTTCCTCAAATTTTGTCAGCTAAATTTACAGATACCCAAACTCGACTTCATTGTGATATCAATGTTAATGATCGGCTCGGTATCATTAATTCAGACATGATGAAACGCTACTGTGACATACAGCCCCTCCTGCGCCCACTTCTGCGAAGGGTGAAGGCATGGGCTCGCCCCCTAGGCCTCAACAGTCCTAGCACATACGGGGAGCCCGCAACCTTTAGTAGCTATGCCTTGGTCCTGATGTCAATTGGGTTCATGCAAGTATGCGCCACCTCCTGTCGGCATAGTACTATCACTGACGTTGATTTGGTAGCACCGAGGGCTGCTCCCGAATTTGCAGGCCGATTTATTGCCATTGCCCGCAGATGCTGTGCATGGCACATTTTGGCTTCGTCCTCCCAAACATATTCGATGTGACACACGGTATCACACAGGTAGTGCGGTTAAGCTGTCAGCTGTCCTGGATGTGGATGGCGTCGCGCGGGACTGGTTCCGGTGAGAAACAGCTTGCCTGGATTGATACCCACACTCTCAACAGCTATTATGCAGCTATTGGGGAAATTGCTTCGATTATACTAAGGACATTATGAGTATTCGTGATGGTGGCCCCATCCCTCGCACGATAACATCCTCAAATTCCCTGCGATCCCCATCGCGCGGTGATCAATCTGTCATCAAAAATAGTTGTCCAGAACCCATTTTCCCACCGGCCGAAGACCTCCCACCATTTGATCAAACAATGATTGTGGATACGGATCCGAAAACTATCGGGTTTAATAAAGTGCAACAGTATGGGATGTGTGTTGCCGATCCGTTTATTCTACCCAAGGTGCGCAAATGCAACGCTTGAATGTTCTGATATACAATGCTCAAGAGGAATGTGCAGAATGTGACGGCAAACATTGGGAAACAGTCGCTTGCCCACTTTGTGCGTGAGTGCCAACGGGCCGCTTAATCCTCAGAGTGGGTAAAGATTACCTGGATATCGTTTCTTGCGGATTTGGGGCTGCGGGAGCAGGGTAATCAGAGATTTTTTCCTGGGTGCAGATTTGAAAATACCCATGGCGACCAAAGTAGATCATCCCACGACTTGTAAAATCAGAGTACCGATGAAACTGTGTTGATCGAATATACGGAGGCTAAATGTGCGGAATATGATTTGATTGCAACATCAGGGATGTAAATGGGCGAGTACGAGGTGTTCTGTTGCTAGGTAAGTACTAGTAGATGGTTGATACGGTGATCGTGTTATATTCTTGACCATTTATGAATGAGCGCTGAGGTAACGGATGTTAGCTAACACTGATAACACAAATCTCGATCCTTTCGGTATACACACAACAAAAGTCGCGGGCGGCCTCTTGTCCTCTCCTCCATCAGCCGTACCACCACCACCACCACCTCATACCCCCTACATCCTCCATTTTTGCCATGTCTTGGAAACTAGGTGTATCAAAAAGTGTTTCACCATTTCAGTTTCTTTCAATCCAGCCCTAACCTTTGTCATTCCCAGAAACCAAGGATACCAAAGAAAATGGTGTTATTTCAAGATCAGTAACACCCATACCCTCTCGACCCACAACGCCCAAGCCTCCACATGGCGCAGACCAGTTCCGCTCCGGTATGCTCACCATCCGCATCTTCTCTGGTGAGTCGGGCGAACATGGGAATGCGCCACAACCTTACCATTTTTAGGGCGTGGGCTCGCGCTGGCACCTGGCGTGCAGACTCCCGAAGTAATCCAACGGGCGCTTGAATCGACGCCCCCATCGCGCAAGTCAACGAGCAATCGTGAGAGCATGCAGCGCAAGCGCTACTGGTGGCTGCCCTACGTTGTGCTCGAGTTTGACAAGAACGAAATCCTGATCGATGCCCTGGGCGGCGATCTCTCTAGCCCTGTGTGGAACTACAGGGCAGATTTGTACGTTAAACAAGCCCCTTGTATCCAACCTGATACTGAACATTTGCAGCGATGTATCGCGTACCTCCAACATCTCGGTATCGTCCTATCTACGTACGGCCGTTGCTGGCCAGGATGACATGGGCAATGACCTGCTCATGGCTCGCGTAGATCTTACGCCCATGCTTGATGGACACGTAAGCTCTATCCAATCGCGATGCTGATAAGATTCTGACGTGCGGTGTTGCATTTAGCATGCCTCTGACCAATGGTATACCGCGACCGCCGGCTCTGGATCCTTCCACCTCAAAATAGACTTCAAGCCCACGCGCAACGAGTCGCTGACCATCGAGGCTTTTGATCTCTTGAAAGTTATTGGAAAGGGGAGCTTCGGCAAAGTTATGCAGGTCCGCAAGAAAGACACGCAGCGGATCTATGCCCTCAAGACCATCCGCAAGGCGCATATTGCACAGCGGCCGGGCGAGATTACGCACATCCTTGCGGAGCGCACCGTCCTCGCGCTGGTCAATAACCCGTTTATTGTCCCCCTCAAATTTTCCTTCCAGAACCCCGATAAATTATACCTGGTCATGTCGTTTGGTGAGTGCTCTTTTGATGCATAGGCCACCTCTAATCCATTTACAATAGTGAATGGGGGCGAATTATTTTACCACCTCCAGCGCGAGGGAAAGTTCGACCAGGACCGTAGCCGATTCTACGCGGCTGAGCTTCTCTGTGCTCTGGAGCATCTTCATGGGTTTGACGTAGTCTACCGGTATGTCGTTGATCTCGGGTACTATAATGCGGTAATTTCATTGCGTCATTAGTGACCTCAAACCCGAAAACATCCTTTTGGATTACACCGGGCATATTGCATTGTGTGACTTTGGTATGTGGGCTTTGCACGTTATCACTTCATCCTCTTACGACGGATAGGCCTCTGCAAATTAAATATGTCGAAAACCGAGAAAACAAATAGTGAGTATGTCCACCCGCGTCCCATTTGTGTTCTAAGACAAATACAGCATTCTGTGGTACACCCGAATATATCGCGCCTGAGCTGCTCGAGAACCAAGGGTACACCAAAACCGTGGACTGGTGGACACTCGGCGTGCTGCTATATGAGATGATGGTACAATCTTTCCCCCACTCTCACACACACGCTGACCGTAAAACAGACTGGCCTTCCGCCGTTCTACGATGAGAACGTGAACACGATGTACCAGCGCATCCTCACGGACCCACTCAATTTCCCTTCGGATATGCCAACGGAGGCGCGTAGCGTGATGACTGGCCTTCTGCAACGCAACCCATCGCACCGGCTTGGTGCCAATGGGGGCGAGGAGATCAAGAAGCATCCATTTTTCGCGAAATACATTGATTGGAATCGGTATGGTTAATTGATTAAAGATAATCCTATTTTTCCTAATCTTTATTCAGTCTACTCGCAAAAAAGATCCAACCCCCTTTCAAACCCAGCGTCGTGCGTTTTTTTCACCCAAAGTCTGAATCTCCAGCTAATTGCTTGTCTGTTAGGAATCCGTGCTCGACGTGGCCAACTTCGACCCGGACTTCACCAACGAGGAGGCGCAGGATTCTGTCGTCACAGACTCTGCGCTCTCCGAGACGGTGCAGGACCAGTTCCGAGGGTTCACGTACAACCCCGCGAATGAACACCTCAGCGAGAGCGTGAGCTATCCCGCCGGCATGTAACACGACTCCGCCCGTATTTATTTATTTCGGTGCGCTGCGCCACTATGAATCGCTGCTACTTCGTTTCTTTGTTTATAATATATACCCGACGCTCGAGCGTATTGGGCGGGTGTGGACATGTTGTATCCGAATGTTGTCGTATTTCGTATTTTCTAAAACAACGGATGATGTATCGGTAAATATCGCGCGCATGACATTCGAATTGTTATACAGCGAGTAAGTCGCCTGGCAATAAAATACGATCCTAGAATCGGGGTAGAGTATGAACTTGAAGGCTGCTGTTGCAAAGTGACTTCCAAATTGCACTGTTAGTCACCTCCATTGGGAGTAAACACCAAATCGCCTGCATTCCTCCCTCAGGAAAGTTTCTGAGAATCTCAAAGTCTCTTTGCTGACGACAACGCCGAAACCGCCTCCTCCCCGATAACCATTTACAGTCCGTTCACCAGCTTTTATGGCCCTAGGTATCTCTGGGTAAGACATTCGAAAACGCGCGGATTCCCATAGAACCAAAGCTGGACCTCTATTGTATCATCTCACCCGGGTCACCCACCAACCGTATCGCCCGCATGTGGTGGATTCGGTTCAAAAAGTCATGCTATTCATCGATGTTTGCAATTTTACGTTAACGTGATAATAGCATTGACCTACGATCGCATCAACGTCCCACCTGCCATCCGACACCCCCCCTTACCGGTGATGATTTGCTTCGTGACAAACATAAATCCCATTGGCCCTCGTCTACATTGAGAAGACTCACGTCGACCTATAACTCCACCCTAACTCATCCGCCGATCCTTGACTCAGGTTGCGTTGCGCGGGTATGAGGAGATTTGTTTAGTGGCCGGCATCATATTTCTTGCCTCTAGTGATAGGAACCGCAAGACGGGTCAACTGCGGTACAAGCGTGTGCTATCCACTAAATAAAGATAGCAGAGGCGCTCAATGACAAAAGCAATGGTGTTGAAAAGAGCCTCTCCCATTTGTCTTAGAGGACAGCCTGGGATGATTGGAAGCAAGTCTGAGCTTCGGTCCTTCGGATAATGGGGGCTGGACAATTTCGGCACAGCGTTCGACAAAACGTTGCTCGTCATGACACAAATAACTCCGTCGATCACGGCAATACGAACCTAATTAGGCAGCAGTCACCATACAACTGACTCGACTTGGAGGTTCTTCCAGTCATTACTGGCACCGCTCTATATGTTTTTATCGCTAATCAGGGAGGAATCGCAACGCCCGGTGCAGGGCGTCTACCAGGCGGCAAACAATGGGCGCCATAGCGGGGTTTACCAGCTGCTTAAATACCCCACTCACAGGCTCATGCTTTTCTTATGGCTTCCTACCTCCCCATGGTCCAACACGTCCTGTCTGGGATCGCGAATGAGGCGGCCCCGAACATCACCGCCGTGAATGGCACGGCCGCAGCCACTGACATCGCGCCTATATCGTCCCTCATCACCCTCCTCTTCTCATCTACTGCCCTCCGTGACTGGGTCAAGCTCATTATCATCGGTGGTTTCTTTGAGACTTGCCGCCGCTGGGCCTCTACCCTCTACTACAAATTTGTCGAAGCATTCTACCTCCAGGCCTCCTTTGATGAAAACGATCCCAGCTACAACTGGATGCTCGTTTGGCTCTCCAAACAGCCTTCATGGGGTGAGTCCTGTCCATACCCACCCATGCATTAACCCATTCTGTGCAGGTAAATCCCGCAATGTGCAAATCACCACCGCTTCCCACGGCTCCGACAGCCCCGCCATTGTCCTTGCATCCGACGACGAGAACTCTAGTGGCAGCTTTTTCAAGTCTGCTAAGAGCATATCCTACCTTCCCTCCCTCTCCACTACCTATACCATGTGGTACCGCCGCCGGTGGATGACTGTCACTCGCACACAGCAGCAGGGGTACGTCCTTCTCGTACCCCATAACAATTAATGTTAATCACTCCCACAGCAACACGGGGTATTATGGCGGCCCACCTGACAGCACTTTAACCATCAGGTATGGACACCGCTGTCCGAGTGCTCCATGTTCTCATTTATTGTAGTATCTTGAGCCGCGACCACACTGTACTCACCGATCTCCTCCGCGAGGCCCGCCGCGACTTTATGGCCTCCCAACAACACAGCATGTGTGTCTATACTTCCGACGTGTATGTCGCCCCTTTCCCCATCTCTCGCATCCAGGCTAACCCCTCGCAGCAACAATAGCTGGAGGCACGTCGCCTGTAGAGCGAAGCGCTCCATGAATTCCATTGTGCTTGACCCTGGGATCAAGGATCTCCTCCTTGACGACGCCAAGGACTTTCTGCGCTCAAAGTCTTGGTACTCTGAGCGCGGGATCCCCTTCCGCCGCGGCTACCTCCTCGTGAGTCCCTTCTCTTTCCTCCCTACCTTATCTAATTTGCTGCAGTACGGCGCTCCTGGCTCCGGAAAGACCAGCATGATCCACTGTATGGCAGGCGAGCTTGGGCTCGATGTATATGTCGTCTCGCTCTCGCGGATCGGCCTCGATGACACTGGGCTCGGCGAGCTGATCAACGAGCTCCCAGAACGGTGCATCGCACTGATGGAGGACATCGACGCAGCGTTCACACACAGTCTTAACCGCGACACTGCTGACGCCGACCGCGCGCCCAACGCGAAGAACGGGCCTCCAGGCTCAGCGCCGTCCGGTGGACCACCCTCGCCGCCCTCGACCAGCAGGTGCGCACCCACACCCATACCCCGGCCTATTAGATACTAACCCAGCACAGACTCAGCCTTAGCGGCCTGCTCAACGCGCTTGACGGCGTCGGTGCGCAGGAGGGTCGCATCCTCTTTGCGACGACGAATAAATACTCTGCGCTCGATGCCGCGTTATGCCGCCCCGGGCGGATGGACATCCACGTCGAGTTCAAGCTTGCCAGCCGGTACCAGGCGCAGCTCCTCTTTGCACGGTTTTACCTTCCGAATGACGCGCTCGCCTCCACCGGCGACAAGGATGGTGAGGCCGAGGGGGATAACGAAAAGGCGGACGAAGATGATGACTCCGGATATGCCTCTTCCCTCGACGCCAAGACCGATAGCAGCGCGGACGTGCCTGTTTCTGAGAAGCCTGCATTCAGTGGGGACACGCACAAGATTGGGGATGGGCCACGGCTGAGCCGGGCGCGAATCGAGGCACTGGCGATACGTTTTGCCGCGGCGATCCCCGAGCGGGAGTGTTCGATGGCGAGTCTGCAGGGGTATTTGATGCTATACAAGACGCGCCCGTACTTGGCGGTGCGTGAGGTAGCAGCGTGGGTGGAGAAGGAGCGTAAGGCGCGCATTGAAAAGGAGATGGGAGAAAGGGCGAGGAAGGAGAAGGAGGAGAAGGAGGCAAAGGAGAAGGTTGAGAAGGAAGCAAAGGAGAAGGCTGAAAAGGAGGCAAAGGAGAAGGCTGAGAAGGAGGCAAAGGAGAAGGAGACTGAGAAGGAAAAGGCCGCGACGCCGATTGCAGCCCCCAAAGCCGACGAGCCTGCAGAGGCGCCTACACCCATCACGCGTGTTGTAGACGCCCCGCCGCCACCATTAGACGCAGCGTCGAGCTAGGACAGGGGCATTTGATTTAGCCTTAGCTTATATATACATAGGGGCTAGTCTGATTGGACAAAACCAACGCTCATATAATCCTCACAATACCTCGCTGCGACAATGTCCCTACCCGCTTACGTCAAAGCCATAGTCGCGTCCGTTGATTCTCAGACTTGTGGAAAAGACTACAATGGCGCATACGCACAGCGTAAAATGATAAAATGTGACTCGGTCATATTTTGATAAATTATGCAATTTGACGACAATTCAACCAAAATATGACGACTGAGAATATGACATCAGCATATTATCGTAGCCTGCTCAAGCTACCGCAACCTGACCGTAATACGACAACCCATGTCGACTTGGCGATATTTTCAACGTGATGACGCGTCAAATTCAACGAGCATCCACGCCTTGTCTCTTACCATCATGATCTACTTTTGCTTTTGTCATTTCCGTTCCGTTCCTTTCGTTTTGTACCAGGTCCCATAACCCACGAAGATACCAGTTGAGGACAATTTTTTGTAAGGGTAAGCTATGAAACGACAGCGCTTGTTGCTAACGCGAACAGTAGCCACAGGCATTAGGACTACGGTTCACGGCGAAGGATGTTCAGAGTCGAAACAAAACCCAGCGGTCTCTACAAAGACAATCCTGGGACTCCGGGGCTGTCACATACAGTGGTGGGCAGCCGACCCGGCGCATACACCCCCAGGCTTCTCCCTTGCGGTTTCTACAAGGCTCGGTGCATAAGCCTTATTATCATTCTTCATTGATTGATTATATATTTGTGTATTGGCTTCTGGGAGAGATCCGGGCATGACCGACGTCGAGAAGGGAACCTCAAATCAACTGGCAAGACGAAAAGCAGACGGCTGCTTCGCGTGGACTTAAAATTATGAAGATTCAAATACGCAACCAATGTTAGACACGTTGGACTTGCCGTCTGGGCGAATAGCGAAGCCAAGGCATCAATACACCCACAAATGCGATTACCAGCAGTACATACTCCCGCTACTAGTGGTATGTTGCTCTCTTCCTGAATGCGGGAGCCGATGCTGACACACGCGGCAGGTTTTCAGTAACACAGGGAGGAACTGGTGCACCTCCCCATCCGACACACGCGCAGCAGCCTAAGCAGTATAGGAATGGATGCTCACACGGGTCGGCACATTTCGAACGGGGCGCAGGGTGGGGTACATATGTGCGTTCTACGCCGACTCTACCTATGTAGGCAAGGCATTTGGATGGCAGGGAGGGTACGCTAGAAAAGATCCCGACCGATTTTGGAGGAATTGGAGGCCGTGCCCGTACCAGGTGGGCATAGCTGAGTTCGGGCCACCATTTTACCATTTTCCTTTCTATCACCGCGCTCGAGTATATCCTGTCAACTAGGCTTTCTAGTTTGCAATCTAATCATTAATTTAAATACCCGTTTGCTTTTGCACCTGCTCGAAGCTCGAGGAGCAGCCAGTGGAATCCTCCTGCCAGTAGTATGGGCATATTCCTATCAGATTGTGGTAAATTCAGAGTCGTAACATTCTGGGCAAATTTCTAGAACATCCTTGGTCAAATTTGGGCAGGATTCACGTCATATTTGAGGAAAGGTTTGGGAATTTGACGAGAGCCACATTCCGAGTACATTCTGGGCACATTTCCGTATGTTGTGAGAATTTGACAAAGATTTGCCCACGTCATATTTTCGCTCAATACGCTGTGTACAACACGTTGCTTCTCAGCACTCTCCCCGTAATGGACGATTACATCATTCATCCCCAGGTCACCACTTATGCTCCCGGTTTTTCCAAGAGGCTGACAAAGGCTACCTTAGCTAGCACCAGGATTTTCTGGGTGCGAGGCGCCAGACTCTGTGATGTACTTGCGCGTAGATTTGCACACAACACCCGTGCTCCTCGTTGGGGTTGGAACGGAGACAGCGATCAATAACGCATCCGCGCGGGCTGCCGCAGACAATCAGACAAGGCTAAGGCTGGGCCAGTTATCCGACGAACATTCGACGGAACTCCACGGAATCAGTGCACTGGGGACACGATTGCGTTTTTACTGCTGCGATAGAGCTGAGTCGGTCGTCACCTCCCCCCCTATCCTTCAACATACCACATCCACCAACGACGTTGCCCCAGCCGATCTTTGGGACACAGACCTTTTGACTGACAGTGGCTATGGCCGCTTCATGGATTTCCTAGCACATGTCATGACTCTTGCTGCCGCTGAGGGTGCGTGGCCCTCTTTACTTGTATGATTGATGGGACTCAACAACCGTATGCCTTCGATACCCAGCTCGCAAAGTATAAGTGTTTATGTATTGTATTTTTCTCTTTGAAGATAGTATGTTACTGTTCAGCTGGTGTCTCCGACGGAAGCACTCAGACTCGGGATGTAAGGAATAGGGTGGATTGAGATTGAAAATGCATGCCCTTGCTGCTTTCACCGTCAACAAAAGACCACCACCGCTGGACTCCTCCTCGTCTTTAATCTTCCCTCTATGTACCCCTTTGCGCCGGCGAGTAACACCCAAAGTCGGGCTTGCAGCCACAGCCTCCCCTTGTCCATGCCCCTATAGTAGCCGAGCTCCTTTTTCACCGCGACTTTAATACTATCGTTCTGCAGATTCCTACCTGCTCAAATGCCCTTGCCCAATTACATCAAGGATACATTTGAATGGATCAATCCCACGACCACTTTGGATAATGATTACTGTGGCGCATATAACAGTTTGCTTCGCCGTGCCTTCCCCATAGAGGATGGTTATATGATCAACCCTCAGGTCATCAATTCCGCTCCCAAGCTTCCAGGAGGCTGATAAATGGTATTTTAGGTCGCAGAAACCATTTCTAGTCACGATGATGAGTTCGTGATGTACTTCCGCGTAGAATTTCACAGAACAATCGTGTTCTTCGCCGAGGTTGGAACAGCAATAGCGATCAAGGATTCATCCGCACGAGCCACCGCCGACGACCAAACACGATTAAGGCTAAGTCAACTTTCTGACAAAGGTCTGACAGAGCTCCATGGAATGAGCGCTCTCGGGACGAGGCTCCGCTTCTACCGCTCTGCCTGTCTTGATGGACCTACAAAATCTTTGACTCCCCCTCTATCTATCCCATACACCTGAACGATATCGCTCCGGCCGATCACTGGGACGTGGACATCATGACCGAAGATGGCTATGATCACTTCATGAGCCTTGCGGCGCGCGTCAGGGCACTGGCTGTCGTCGAGGGTGCGTGGCATTCTTTTGCAAGTTGAGACTTACATTCACGCCTTTGAGATCCAGCTCACAAAGCATAATACTTGGGTTCTGACTGTGCTTTAGTGTTTCTGTTAGCACCAACTAATAAATTGTTGGGTTCTCGTACTGGAGAATATTTCTGTAGGCGAAGGAAGCATGTTCGCAGATATATTTTCATGTGCATCATGGGGGCGATGGCTTTTTCTAATTCTCCAGTCTTCATGGACGGCAATAAGATCCTACATAAGCTGGACGAACGAACACGCATCCTGAGGACCCTCGTTGATCTACCTTGGGGGATATGACCCGCCTTGATAATATCTCCACCCAGCACCCAGGGTGTCTACCCCTGGCACACGTTGTGGTGCGGGCGTATCTGATGAGAAAATGATAAAGTCGTGGATTTGTACAGTAGTTAAGTGGTTATAAACAAGGGGGAAATATTGTTTGGATTCAATCAGCAAGCGCATATGGAGACAAAACTGAGCTATTGCGACTCGGACTTGTGCTCTGCTTCCCACTGGGCGCGGGACTCCATCGCCGACCTGTTGTACTCCTGAAACACGGCAGGGTTAAACGTGTAAAGCCAAGAGGGATATCAGAGGACAAACCGCTCTCTCAGAAACTGGTAGTGCATTCCACGCAGCTCCAGTCTGTCGGGCAACCTCGATCATCGGCACACCGGGCTCCACCGTGCGGCGGAACTCCATCGCGAAACTGTTCATGATCAGAGCAAGCCCTCACTGGCGGCGCCAGACTCACGTCATATATCCGCTCAAGGGTACTTTGGACTTTGTCGGGTCGCGGGGGCGTGTGAGTTTTGGCTTACCCTTTGCCTTCTGGCGTTTGTCAAGCTCGCGTAGCACAGCGGGGTCAACGTGCGCGAACCACTCCGCACGTTCCCGTTCGTATACCAAGTTCTGGCGCGCTGCCTGCTCCACGTATGGCTGCCGAGGTGGTGAGCAATTACCAGTCAGTAGTCGTGGGCAGCCTTACCTGTTTCTCTGCGTCGGACAACGCGTGCCACGCTTGCCCGACCGTCTTTGTGAAGCGCGACATCTCCTCGATGGACTGCACCTTTGGGTGCTGGGCGAGGAACCGCTGGAAGAACAACAGGTACGACGTTGGTCCACGCTTTGGCGGCTTCATCTCGGATGTGATGGTTACTGTGAATGTATACTCAGCGCAGGACACTCACACACTGGTGTAATCTCACTTTTAGCAGGCTTTTTGGACGCGACTGTGGGTTTTTTCTTTGGCTTCTTCACAGGCTTTTTTCCTGCTACGACGCGCTTCTTTGGGGTCTTCTTCTCCGATTCGGCTGTGGGCTTCGTTCCTTTCGCAGCCTTGGGCTTCACAGCGTCGGGTTTGGCCGCATTAACCTTGATCGGCAGACCTAGGCGAGGTGTGGTTACGAACGTCCGATGCGCCGACTGAGCCACGACCCGTGAAAATGTGGGTGTGGTGTAGAATGTGGACCCTGCGAGGCGGTTGGCCAGACGGCCCAGGAGCAGAGACTTGAACATGCTAGGTGAGATTTGAGAATGGGTTGTGGATAGAAATGGCGACGGTGTGACATGCGTTATATGTGTCACACACCACGTGCTCCTTGGGCGCTTGTCGATGACTGCTTAGCTTGGATGCGTTCCCTTCGACCACAGAAACGATAACGACTAGGCGTGAACAAACAATCCCAAGTCGTTATCTATACGACTTTCTGCCGACCATGCGAACCAACTACCGCGCTTCCAACCGTCCCGAGTCTCGTTAACAAGGCCTAGGGCTTGGACGATGCAGTATTTTTGACTCGGTACCTTGCCGAGGCAGGGAACCCTTGTATACACGCATGACACTTTCCCCAGTGATATATCATATCTACATTCCATTCACACGAAAAGCCCATGGTGGGTTGTTTCCTCCGTGTTACACAATATGCTGTCACGAGCGTACCCCTACCAGTGCTATAAAACTAGCTCAAAGGGCGATGTAATATCACTCATCCTTTCAATGGCCTCATTCCTTCGCTTTGGTGTTTTCTTCATCCTCGCAGCAAGCGTCTCCGCCGCGCCCCAGCTGCAATGCCCTCGGTGCCCTCTGTCTGATAACATAGCCGAATCACTGGTTGCTCAGAGCGGTGGCTCTAGGGGTGTCCCTCTGTTCTGCGGGTGCGCTCCTCCAGCTCAGGTGGTTGGTTGTGTTGTCTGACATTCTGTATCACAGCTATTCCTTTGACTCCACGGGAGCGGGCGGCCCCCAGACCTTTTGCTTTTACGGGGTATGTCATCTTCTGATTTGTGTATTATGGAGAGCCTGAGTTATACATAGCAGAGCTCTGGAGGTGTCTTCTCGGGTGGTAGTAATTGTCCGTCCTTAGCCCTGCTAGGGGATTGTCCCACAACACCTTAAATTCTCACCCGGCGTACAATAACCATGTTCATGCACCATACAAAATCATTACGAATTGATAATGCTCACAAAGACTAAACACCTGTCAGGATCTTGGTGCCATAACCCCAAGGGCCTTGTCCGATATATATTACGTTTCCACTGTCGACGCCACCAAGTCCTTTTGGTGAATTTCAATGCGTTCATCAGTGCGCTGTCGGGGTGGTCTATGTAGCGCCGCATCGGTTTGACTCATCTGTTAGATACCGCAGCGGTGGGACCAAAATGCAACACCACGACATTCTCTCGCCCCGAAATCTAGATCATGATAGCGCGCCCACAATTTGGAATATGAGGCAAAATTTTGGGTTCACCAGCAAAAGAATCCAATCACTCAAGTATAGATGGACACATCGAAATCTCCTCCTGGCCTATGCGAGATTGTATTTTTTTTCCATACTAGGCTATTTCCGCGGCTTTTAGCCTGCCAGAGTACGCGAACCTGGGTAGCCGTATTGACCGTCTTCACCCCCAACAACGAGGAACCTCGCGGATTATTACTGTCACAACCCCGGGCCGGCTTTCGAAAACCCACCTGAAGGATTGCCGGCTCCTACCTACAGGATATTCGCAAACAGCATTCCCAATATGCCATCACGCACGTCTGATAAACCAACCGCAAACCAGCTGCTACATTGACAGAATTTATCGACATGGAGGGTTCCTCGTGGAGAATAATAAACCGGGGGTACGCAAAACGCGAAATTCTCGAGTCCTCATAAAACAGTTCCCTTATGCACCCATCATGAGATTATCTTCCAACTGGAATCATTCTTACTTGAGTAGTGACATGGAACCCTAAATAAGTAATTCGCCGTTCCAATCTCCGACAGCCAAGATTCAGTGCTGCCCCTGCATAGGTTGCCAGCGCTCTAAGCTACCACCTCAGCACGATGCTGCTTACACCAGAGCAAGCCCAGGAGATTGTCCGAAAACATGTTCCAGAGCACGCTGAATCCACAGTTTGTTCGTTGGCAGAGATTGAAAATAGGGGACTGAGGTATGTGTTCCATCCCAAGCCAGAGCCTGCATCGGTTCTGAAGGCGAGGCTGGTAAATACAGTTATACGCGTAGTTCATGCACGTACATGCTTGATCTGGCGGACGCGACGTCTTCACGACTAAAATGTTCCTTTTTTCTCACCATCGCTGAAGCGCGTGCTGAGAATACTGGAGTGTATCATTCAAACTCCCTGGAGGTAGTAGATAACCTCCTCAATCTTATCCGCACCCAAACTGAGATCCCCATCCCGAAATCCATTCTCGATACTTCACAAGCGCTCGTCCCCTATCATTTTCTACTGTCGCCATTGGCACCAATTATATCCTCAGATATGGTCACCCTCACCGAGGCTCGCAGGTTAGGCGTTCTAGACGCTCGTGTTACCCTTCTCGTCGAATTGGCACTCGGGAAATATCTGGGGCAGTTGCACAGTAATGTACAGAACGATTGGTACGGCCCACCTTCATTAAGCCCGCCGTCGGATCCGTCTTATAACTGGCAAGAAACATTTACCTCTCTCCTCGAATCTCTCCTATCCCGAACACAGTCGCGGGGTATTGACCTCCCATATGAGGACCTGCGGCGCTATCTCTCGCGCGCCATCGGCTTTTTTCTCTTTGATGACGTGGAGGTGCCCTCTCTCATATGGTTCACCGGCTCGGAGGATGATATCTACGTCACAATTCCATCCGCTCCGAAACCGCCGACCATTGCAGCCATCTTACCCAGCGTCGCGCATGCGATGTGGGGGGACCCGCTCCTGGAGAGTTATTTCATGCCCCCAGGTCCAAGCACCGCCATGATTGAAGGCTACGTTGGGAGTGGTGGGGGTCCATTGACACCTTTCGCAAGGCAGAAGACGAAACGACTTTGGTACACACTATTTGTGTCACTCCTCGTCCTTGAGGAACGTGCGAATGGAAGTGGTAGCGCTGATGATGAGAAAATACGGTGGGCGCAAGAAACCTTGAACGGTTGCGTCCAGGCGCTCAAGGATGCCCCCTGCTACTAATGCGGTTATTTTTCTCCGACGCTTTGGTCCGTTCGCGTGTGTTCGAGTGTCATTTTAGAATTTTCCAAATTTGCTTCTTTCATATCGACTGCCTCCACACAGCCCCCTAGGCAATAAACACCATTGCCTGAATATAGCTATGATGACTTGATGAAGCTGGTCCGGGGTGATCGTTATACGCCCTTTCACACAACACCAGAACCATGTGTGGGGCTGTTCATCGACTTTTCCTGTTGAAGAAACACAGCTTCTGGACATTAGAAGCATCACCTCGACGCCCAAGAATCCGGTGGAACTCGGGAACTTTGCGTTGGGCTCTGCTGTCAGCTGGTTGTAAGCGTAGACGCTCACGAGTGGGATTTAAGATTGTAGCCCAACGCAAGTTGACTTTGGTCATGGCATCATTACTACTCACTATCCAGGAAATATTTTCTAATCGACCACTTGCTAATGGCTCGGAATGCGCACCTCCATTGTCTCCACATAATCTGAAACCACCAGATGGTACACTGCCACCCGCCATCGCGGGTCCCTCGTCATTAGCCACCCTCTTTGTTTCATCACCCATTCTCGGGGGATGGATCGAGATCATGTTGATCGGGGGGCTTTTTGGAAGGCTTCAATGGTTGATCTCACTAGCATACGATGAGCTTATTGGATTGTTCTATATTCACGCGACCTTGAACGAAGGAGACGAGAGTTATCGTCAGTCCTTCCTAGAACCTCACTTGCGGTTTGCTACCCTCCCCCTAGAATGGATACTTGTGTGGCTCTCGAAGCAGCCATCCTGGAGTAAGGATGGCCCAGGGTGTCCACTCTCATTAATTTCATAGCGATGATTATTTAGGTCAATCACGCCATGTTCAAATCAGCACCAAGTCTTCGGGAGTTGGTATGCCCCAGGCCGCCTGGCTGGGTTTTGACATGGATTGCATCGGGGCCTCTAGGTCTTTCCAGACAGCCAGAGAGATACAATACACCCCTTCGATTTCCAAGAATTATACAATCTGGTACAAACGTCGGATGGTGACCATCTCCCGGTATACAGAGCAACTGTGGGTTCCACCTCTATTAGTATTCTCCCTATTAGTCATATGAACTGCACCCAGGGGACGCCATGGTGAATCCAGGAGCGTATTGAACATAGGGTAAACTTACACCCCGGGAGATTCAGGTTTATGTGAATAATGTCTCCCAGTATACTCAGCAGAAGCTCTACAATCCTCAAGGAATTACTTCGCGAAGCCAGACAAGAATTCGATAGATCCCAAGAGCACAGCATAGGCATATACACCTCAGCTGCGTACGCCCCCACAATTATACTCCTTACTACCTCACTTCCTCACTTCGATTCTAGGGGAAACCATTGGAGGCCCTCTTTCCAAGTCCAACGGCCGATGAGCTCCATTATTTTGGAACCAGGTCTCAAAGAACTATTGCTTGACGACGCCCGAGACTTCCTCAGGAATAAGCAGTGGTATACAGAACGCGGTATCCCATTCCGGCGTGGCTACTTGCTCGTAAATAACCAAGTTATTCATTAAACGAGATTCTCATACCTATATTTCACCCTAGTATGGGGCTCCTGGATCCGGGAAAACGAGCTTGGTGCATACTATGGCTGGTGAACTCGGACTGAACATCTACGTCATCTCGCTCTCGAGATCGGGACTGGACGACAGCACACTGTTAAATATTATGAATACCCTCCCGGAAAACTGCATTGTTCTGATGGAGGACATAGATGCTGCATTCACCCACGGAATCAACCGTGAAACTAACACTGCCTCAGCCACCAAAGACGACCCCACACCCCCACAATCAAGTCCTCAAGGAATCTCAAGCAGGTAATGACAGTCCCATACCAACTTGACGGCGTAATTAACTGTGGCGTGCAGGCTGAGTCTTAGTGGACTCCTGAATGCCCTCGATGGTATTGCCGCCCAAGAGGGCCGCATCCTCATCGCCACCACAAACAAGTACTCGGCACTGGATCCCGCACTGTGCCGGCCTGGCCGTATGGACGTCCACATCAGATTCAGGAATGCTAGCAGATATCAAGCCGAGGAGATGTTTAAACATTTCTATCTCCCCTGTAAGCTCCCAGAGAGCACACAAGATGGCGGTTCAAAAGAATATGGTAGGCATAGCATGGCCGCTGATGCCCGTGAAGATATATCGGTCAAGGGGGCAGCCATCGCAGAGGCCGGTGTTTTACCGGCCGCGCCGAAGATTGGGGGCGATACCTTCAAGATTGGAGATGGACATCGACTGCAGCCCGATGAGGTCGCGAAGCTGGCTTCGACATTCGCAGAGGCGATTCCAGAGCGGGAATTTTCCATGGCAAGTCTTCAAGGCCATTTAATAGTGTACAAGACACGTCCTGCAACAGCTGTGGGGCAGGTTGAGTCGTGGCTGAAAAAGGAACGCGAGGCCCGCGCCACGCAAGGGGGTGCAGCTGTTGTCCCCACGAATGCGCCCCCTAGCTAAAGGCCAAGAGGGCGGATCACTGATAGAAGGAGCCAATTACTTACCATTGTCGACCATATGTAACACTCATTAAAAAGGATACCGGCACAAGTTTGTTCATTGAGGGCACGATAATAATGATGTCGAGGATCCCACCTCACGTTCGTGGTCTCGGTGGTCAAGAAGGAATAAGGTGGTAGGGAGTCGGAGTCTGAGGTGGCCTGTACATACCCCGAAAATGATTGAGGAGCCCCCGAGAGCATGCCGTAAGGTGGTATTAGGCCTCCAAGCTGTAAGTATTTTTTTCCAGCTGTTTGCGGTGTTGTGTCAATGGAGAGTGTTGACATTGCGAGAAGATTCATCATACCTCAGCCTCGAGCTCCCTTCGCACCCGGTATTCTTCGTCGGCTTTGATGACAAGATGTCGGTCATCAAGATCCTCAATGATAAAACTGCTCTTTTCATTCATGGATAATAGTATTTGCTTGACAGCAGGATCGCTGTTCGATGGGTCAACAAACCGCTCAGGCTTCCCCAGCACCAACCGACCATGTGAACAAAACGCCTGGGGTTGAAGTTACAATATATCAATGTGATACGAGATCATAAAACACACCCTTGATAGCTCGCATTCCGGTGTCAGTTACAAGTTGGGTGGGTCAGTTGTAAACCCAGGGTTCCGGGAATTGGCCGGGGTCGGAAAAAGCTTGTCACAACGAATGCCGTTCGTGGCCTGACAGGAAGTGCCACCGAGTAACTACAGTACCCGGTGTTGGCGTGGATGTTGGCTCGGATTCAGCTCACTACCCGTGCATCATTAATCTCAATCAGAACCAAATCCGACGACCAATGCCTCTGCCGTTGGAAGCCCAACATCATCTTTTGTAAGTACAGATGTCAACGCCAGATAACTTAAATATTAGAATCCCTGACTTGTCGGGCTGGATCCATTTCCTTAACGCTTTCATCCCTCCAATAATTTCCTAAAAACAACACGATTACCGCGATCTACCAAACGCAACACGTCATGCTGCCTCAAAGTTCTACAGTAACCCTCCCTACGCAGCAGGTGTTGGGAACCCCGGATAAGCCGGTTGTCGCAGAAAGTACATGGATACAGAATAAAACCTAGGGATGCAACTAATGGATTCGGGCATTCATAGCAAAACCGCTGAGCACGATAGAACGGTCGAAGAGACTGGCAGCTTTCACCGCAGTTGACCACCACATTAAACCAGAGCACAGAGTGTGTAACCTCCTGTTATTGAATATTGGTAGCTTATCAGTCCCTCAGGTTATCGGGATAGGATCAGGTGTGGGCCGGACCGTCCTGTAGTTGTGTATCGCTTACAATGTCTGCTCACAGGGTCCACGGTTCCATATGTAGTGGAACGGATTGTGCTGCAAGGAAAAGAGGCCAACAAAGATCGTGTCTTTATTCCAACTGGTATGCTTCCGTAAATTGCACCGGCCTGCCATTTTACACGTCTTCCAGGGTTCCAGTCTAAAGAGCTGATTGTCTCATCTGGCCTGAATCTCGGGATGTTGACCAATACCCTACGATTGATGTCACTATCGATGGCGCAGATGAGTAGGACGCGTTTTGTACGCTGTGTATGAGGCAATATTGATGTATTCCAGAGTTGATCACAACCTGAACTGCATTAAGGGTGGAGGGGCCTGTCATTTGCGGGAAAAAGTCCTGGCTGAGGCAGCCATCACGTACGTCATAAACACCCTCAAAATTAGCCAATTAACATATTTTATCCAAGATTCATCGTTGTTGCCGATTACCGAAAGAATGTGGAGTATCTTGGCACAAGCGTATGTTTCAAGCTTTTCCCATCTTCATCGGTAACAAAAAATGTCAAGTACGAGCCAGGGGTACCGATTGAGGTTGTACCATTCGCATACGCCAAAGTGTTACAAAATTTGCATCAAATCGTTGGGTCTCCGAAGGCAGCCCTCCGGATGGCTATCAAGAAAGGTAGAGCCTGCCATTGATACCAGCATCCACCTAAATATCCGAATACCCGATGCAGCTGGTCCTGTCGTGTCAGACAACGGTAATTTTATCATTGATGCCCCCTTTGAGCGGGAGTATATGCTAGATCCCTATCCGGTAAGCCGCCGGCCCAACCTTATTTCCCTAAAATATTTCGGGAAACGCGACATCCACTTGGGATGCCGTATCACTGCAGCTCATGCGGTGGATTTGAACTTATGCTCGTTTCAGATCCTCCAGCGTATCAAAATGTTGACAGGTGTTGTCGAGGTAGGCTTGTTTTGCCACATGGCCAAAGCTGCATACTTTGGCAATGAGGTGAGCTGCAAGCTAATATATCTTTACTGAGTTTCCGGCTGAATGGTTGCCAATACTAGGATGGCAGCGTAACCATCAGATCGAATGACGGACATACTGAGCAAGTGTCTGCATCGGGATCATAACCGGTGAAAGGAGGCGTATCATGTTCTGTACATTTATCCATCGCTTGTAGATTCTTATATTTTTAAGTAAGCCCCTGGTGGTTTCAGAATACATGTTCCATTGTTGTCATCATTAGCCCGGATCCCTTGTTCAACTGTTGAGCAATGAGAAATGCGATGGGAAAGAGGCAGTGGGCTGGGATCAAATTTATCTGCTTGGGGGTGTGAAATGATTGTAACCCGAGTGAAGACCGGGAGTACTCTGATTTATCTTCCGTTAATCTCGTTAGTATGTCAGTCACCTCGGACTTGCAAGCGGCTTCCTGAGATCGATTCACGTGATCCTTAATACTTTATAGATGGTGATTGCGGGCCAGGTTACCTAGATCCCTACTCTTCTCCCCATCGCGCGGCGACAATGGCTGCCATAGACTTACTCAAAGTTTCCATCCTCGGCAAGGAATCCATACACTGCGGCTTCCATTTAATCCCATACATCGCGGAAACCGTACTCAATACACTGTCCTCGTCGACATACGTTCTCATCACAGATACTAATGTGGCTACATTTCACCTCGAGGCGTTTGAAAAGCTTTTGAGGCCATAATCAGCAGGCTGCCAACCAAACCCAGATTTTTGTACCATGTTATTGCACCAGGCGAAACATCAAAAAGCCGAGAAGGAAAGGCCAATATTGAAGACTTCTTGCTACTTAATAAATGCACGAGAGACACTGTAATCTTAGCCCTGGGTGGAGGAGTCATTGGAGATCTTGTTGGATTTGTAGCTGCAACATTGTGAGGTCTACTGTCGGCTGTATCATCTCTACATTGCAGCTAAATCGCATTTCCAGCATGCGGGGGGTTCGCTTCGTTCAGATTCCTACCACCCTACTAGCAATGGTCGACTCAAGCGTTGGCGGAAAGACAGCGATTGACACGCCCCACGGGAAGAACCTCATCGGCGCCTTTTGGCAGCCAGAATATATTTTCATCGATGCCGCATTCCTAGAGACTCTACCTGCCAGAGAGTTCTCTAATGGGATGGCAGAGGTAGTCAAGGTCAGTCATCCTTGCTACCGTAGTGGCACCCTATCCTAATATTTGATGCCCAGACCGCGGCCATCTGGAATGAGGATGAGTTTTCTTCCCTAGAAGCGCATTCAGCGGAAATATTTGCTGCCATACAGACGCCCTCGGTCAACAACGCTGGCCGTGCTAAGAGTACGCGCTCAGCGGCTCAGGATCTCCTCCTTTCGGTGATCGTTGGATCGATCTCCGTCAAGGCCCACATTGTGACCATTGACGAACGCGAGACGGGTCTCCGAAATCTTGTCAACTTTGGACACACGATCGGGCACGCAATTGAAGCCGTCTTGACGCCTACTATACTGCACGGAGAATGCGTTAGCGTAGGAATGATCCTGGAGGCTGAAATCTCTAGGCAAATGGGTATCCTCAGCCAAGTCGGTGTTGGTAGACTGTCGAGATGTCTTAAGGGATACAACCTTCCTATATCCCTCTCTGATCCTCGCATCGCTAGTCTCCCCGCAGCCAAATTATTAAGCGTGGATCGCTTATTGGACATTATGAAAATAGACAAGAAGAACAGCGGGGCGGAGAAGAAAATAGTGATTCTCTCTCGAATCGGGGCCACTTACGAACAGAAGGCGACAATTGTCCCTGATCCTGTTATCGCAAAAACGCTATCCGAGGCCGCCAAGGTTGTATCTGGTACCCCATCATATCACCCAGTAAAGATGGCCACTCCTGGTTCTAAGAGTATATCGAATCGGGCACTTGTCCTTGCAGCTTTGGCAAAAGGGACTTGCCGACTTACCAACCTGCTCCATTCCGATGATACGCAGGTTATGATGGCTGCTTTAATCGAATTGAAGGTGAGTACCACATGTTTTTAATATTCCCATATATTCATTCTATTTTAGGGCGCGAGTTTCACTTGGGAAGACGGAGGCGAGACGCTTGTTGTGAAAGGCGGCGAAGGCTCTCTATCAGTTCCTCCCAAAGGCAAAGAAATATACCTCGGTAATGCTGGAACTGCCGCCCGTTTCCTGACAACGGTATGCACGCTCGTCCGGGCGGCACCAAGTAGCAACGCGAATCACACAGTGATTACTGGAAATGCGAGAATGAAGCAACGACCCATCGGCCCGTTGGTCACTGCACTTCGAGCAAACGGAAGCAAGATTGAATATATTGAATCCCAGGGATGCCTACCCCTCGCTATAGCCGCCAATGGCCTTAAGGGGTCTACAATTCAATTAGCAGCCAGTGTCTCGAGTCAATATGTGTCTTCCATCCTCCTCTGCGCCCCATATGCAGCGGAGCCTATCACCCTGGAACTTACAGGCGGACAGGTCATATCTCAGCCATACATTGACATGACCATTTCTATGATGAAAACCTTTGGAGTCGAGGTGACCCGACGTTTTGATTCAACTGGGAGACCCCTGGATATCTATGACATCCCAAAAGCCACCTATATCAACCCCGCGGAATATAGCATTGAATCCGATGCTAGCAGCGCCACATACCCATTGGCTATTGCTGCCATTACTGGCACATCATGCACCATCCAAAATATTGGTTCCTCATCGCTGCAAGGTGATGCTCGGTTTGCGATCGAAGTTTTGAAGCCGATGGGGTGTCAGGTAATTCAGACCGCCACCGAAACTACCGTGCAAGGTCCGCCCAAAGGCCAGCTAAAGGCCATTGAGGAAGTGGACATGGAGGTTATGACAGATGCCTTCTTAACCGCCACTGTCCTAGGAGCTGTCGCATCCGGAAAGACAAGGATTATTGGAATCGCCAACCAACGGGTAAAGGAGTGTAATCGAATCCGAGCCATGATAGATGAACTTGGTGCGCGGTTATAGTATCCCAATGTTCTCCAGCGTCTGACCTGTGCGACAGCCAAATTTGGGATCGAGACGAACGAATTAGACGACGGACTAGAAGTTGTCGGAAAGCCTATTCCACAGCTCAAGCGAGGTGTTAGCGTCCACTGCTATGACGATCATCGTGTGGCCATGGCCTTCAGTGTTCTGGGCACAACAATCCCTGATACAATCCTCGAGGAAAAGAGATGTGTCGAGAAAACCTGGCCAAATTGGTGGGATGACCTCGAAAACAAAGTCCGTCCCGATCTTTTTTTTTGACTGATTGAAACTAACTTCATCCCGTTCCGCCAGATTGGCCTTAAGGTCGAGGGTATTGATTTAGCGAGCGCTTCTACCAACGCCTCCGCAAGTGGGACATCAGACCAGGATGCCTCGCCTTCTGTAATTCTGATTGGAATGCGCGGTTCTGGGAAAACTTTTATTGGCGAGCAAGCAGCATCTGCGTTAGGTTGGACATGCCTCGATGCTGACACATACTTTGAGGCAAAGCACAGGGTCGGTGTTCGCCAATTCGTCCACGACAAGGGTTGGTCTGCGTTCCGGGAAGCAGAAATTCAAGTCCTAGAAGAAATACTCGCGCAGAACAAGACGCGGCATGTTCTTAGCCTAGGGGGTGGGATCGTAGAGAGTCCCGTTGCTCGGGAGCTGTTAAAGAAGTATGCGGCAACAAAGGGCCCTGTCATCCACATTGTCCGGCAGATCAATGAAGTCATTAACTACCTTGATGCTGAAACCGCGAGGCCTGCATATGAAGAGCCAATCGCTGATGTATTTCGCCGGCGGGAACCTTGGTTCAAAGAATGCAGCAGCCACGAGTTCATCAATGACTTTGGGAAGGGTCACGGCGACTCTTACGGGGAATTGCTCGATTTTTCAAACACATCACCGGCGAACACCCCAACCTTGCCAGCAACCTCGTGCCCGGCAAACGCTCTTACTTTCTTTCACTTACCTACCCGGATATTGCTGCCGCCCTCCCAAACTTCGAGCAACTGACAGAGGGAGCGGATGCTGTTGAGTTGCGCGCAGACTTGCTTCGAACGTCGTCCGATTTCGATTCGATCAAACCCTCCATCCCCACTGTGGCCTATGTAAAGGAGCAAGTTTCGGCTATCCGCCGGGCTTCTTCTCTTCCAATTGTCTTCACTGTGAGAACCGTTTCACAAGGCGGCGCCTTCCCAGATACTGCGGAAAAGGAAGCCTTCGAGCTTTTGGAGCTTGCCCTTCGTTTGGGAGTTGAATATGTCGATATCGAAACTACGCTGCCTGAAAAGATGATCAAAGGCCTCATTTCTCGCAAAGGCTCTTCAAAAATTATTGCATCATGGCATGATTGGTCCGGCAAGATGAAGTGGAACGGCTCTCTCGTTCAGGAGAAATACGATATTGCGGAAGGCCTGGGGGATATTATCAAGATAGTTGGAAAAGCTGCGTCGATCCAGGACAACATCGACTTATATAATTTTGTTTCCAAGGCCAATAGTCGATTGGATGCGAAACCTATCATTGCTATCAATATGGGCGTCGAAGGGCAGATGTCTCGTATACTCAACGCCACTTTTAGCCCCGTCTCTCATCCGTTGCTCCCTACAAAAGCCGCTCCAGGACAGCTCTCTTTCAAACAAATCCAGGAGGCACTGAACCTATTGGGATTGTTTCCGCCCCGCCAATTCTACATTTTTGGCGAACCCATCGCCCACTCCATGTCGCCCACATTACACAACACTGGATTTCAAATCTTAGGGCTTCCCCATAAATATGATATCTTGGAAACCCCCGATGTTGGGCAAGAAATCAAAGCCGCGCTCGCCGCACCTAATTTTGGTGGGGCATCGGTGACAATCCCACACAAGCTGGACGTCATCCCCTTACTAGATAAGCTCTCTCCTTCCGCGGAGGCGATCGGTGCCGTGAATACTATTATCCCTCAAACCTCTTCACGGGGTGCAATTCGTTTGCTGGGCGACAACACCGACTGGCTAGGGATCCAATCGTGTATCACACGGCACTTAGCGCCAGGTTCTATCCATGCAGCCCTTATCATAGGTGCAGGAGGTACTGCTCGTGCTGCCATCTACGCTCTGCAGGCGCTCGGTGCCCAGCGCATCTATCTCTACAATCGCACTGTCGCCAAAGCCCAAGAACTAGCACATACTTTCTCCGATGCCCCGGTATCCGTCTTGCAGGAAATCAATCAGTGGCCAAGCGGGGAACTTCCGCCCAATGTCATTATATCGACTGTACCAGCATCAGCGACCACGACATCTGAAGGCACTGGTCTGCTTTTGCCATCCTCCTTGTTTGATTACCGGGATGGCCCAGCTGTTGTCGTTGATATGGCCTATAAGCCAGCAGAGACACCCCTACTGGTACTCGCTAAGGGAGCGGGTGCGAACTGGGTGACTGTTCCAGGATTGGAGGTCTTGCTGGAACAAGGATATGTCCAGTTTGAGCTGTGGACGGGAAGACAGTGTCCTAAAGGCATCGTAGCCAGCGCGGTGAAAGAAGGATATGCAAAATCACTTTAACTTACCATAGACTAGATATTTGAGCATCTATTTGTACAGAGTGATATATTATAGACGAAAGTTAGAATCCAACAGACGTGGATGTCTGCACCTTATTTAGTTTGAACGTTGAACACCTGTATTCATAAGTAAATTATAGAAGTATGGGATGACAAGAGAGTCGCAGGGATTATCGTCGTTCTTGCTGAATCGAGCCAAATGTGATAGGGTATCTGGAATGTAAACAAACGAGAGACGGCATGAAAATGATACAGCGGAAGAGAAAAATAAGGATTAAGAGATCATGCGGGAAGTTGTTCACATCGAGCGTCATAATAAACGAGAAGAGGACAGAAAATATAAAGCGCAATTCCATCGTTATAGTTACCAATTCCATACATTGTATCTATCCATCCCGCTGTCAATGTTCGCAAATTTTGTCATAGGCGGTGCCCGGGCACGGCCCAAAAAATGAGCGTCAGTGCTGTCACAAAAGCACCAACCAGGATGGTTACCCATATTGCACGTCCTAGGAGCAACTTTTTGACATATGGCTCGCGGATGCGGAGAGTGCGGAATGGCGTTGTTTCGGATTGGCCGAGGAAGACGAGCATGGGATCAAGTTCGTATTGGTGAGACACGAGGAAAAGGATGGCGAAAGTAAAAGGGATAAATAGCTGCAAAATTGAAGGGTCAGGTTGGTTGGTAAAGATTCGGAAAAGCAACGAGACATACGAAAAATCTCTTGGATTTTGGCTTGACGTCCAGGAAGACGAGGGAGAAGGCAACTGCGAGGCCGATCCACAGAAGGATCAAGCCCGCTATAAGGCGCACTAGTGCAGATACTGGCGTCAAGTTCCCAAGGCTTTCGATCGAAGGAAACGTGGGAAGGCATCCTGCTCCATTGCGCGGAAACAATATTCCTTTTGCGCGTGGAAAATGTCAGGGATTTGTGCCATCATTGCCAGCTCGGACTGCGTCTTCGGCTCCTGGGAGCTACTCAATGGAAAGTTATGTATCCTGAGCGAAGGCGGCAGGTAAATCTCGTGATTCTCCTGTGAGTTCACAGTGTTGCCGGCAGGTGATAAGTATCTATAAAAGATACGTTCCGCCGATGCAATAAGGTCCAAGCGGGTAATGGCGGAGGATCTTGGAATAACTGTGGGCGCGCGGGAAGCTCGTCGCATATTAAACAAAGTAGGCGTTCGGCCTGAGAGTGAGAAGGGAGTAGTAGAACGCGGAGGGTTGTTCTCGTGATCATTGGGTGATGCCGACGCAACGCGCGTATGTTCAGAGAGTCCCGCGTGGGGGGTCGGGGACTGGTGGAGCGACGCCCGTATCCACCCTTCTCATCCGAACCCGTGGCAGCCAAGTTGCGTTTGTCTTGATCGTTCAACAACTCGCCTGTGCTCGCTGTGCTTCGTTTCGCGGCGCTCTCGGGGTTTAGGCCCACCACAGTACCGTATATTGACCCCCTTCTGCGTGCGTAGTCCCAATATTGCGGCCAATCTTCCTTGATTGTTCGACCAGACTTTCGCACGTCCTTGAAGTACGCTCGACAGAGGTTTTCGTGCTGCTGTACATCGAGCCAGAAATCGAGAATATCCTCTGCACCCTCACGCTGGAGGAAGAGGCTGGTATCATTCAGAAGTCAGAATTTATTATTCAACTCTTAGATTGATGAGCTTACTAGAACATGAAAAGATCGACAGGAGGTCTCGTCCGTCTAGACAATACTTCTGTGAATGAAGGCAGCCTGTTCTTGCGGCTGTTCGCCCAGTCGTCTTGTTGTCGCTGTTCATCGTCCATGGCGGGGACACGTCTGCTCGTTGGGAGGGTCGTCAGCGAGCGTGGGTTGAATTTTGGGTCAACAGCGCGAAGATGGTTGGAAACCGAAATTGGTTCTGGTAACGGCTGACGTAATCCCTTCCAAGCACTGCTTACCGTAGTCTCCGAAATTTGAACCCGCCTCACTCCTTCATCATGTCCTTTGCCAAAGCTTTCTCTCCAGCTATTCGTGAAATACGCATACTGTGCTCACAATCCGGGGCTGCTTCTGCTGGGACACGGTCAGTCAGGATTTTCCGTCATTCCCCCATGCTCAAGTGCGGACATTGTGTTTCATGCAGCCAATTCATACAATCGAGGTACCCAACCATCAAGCAGAATAACCCTGATCTGCCTGTTCTCATTAGAGAGGCAAGTGGAACGCCTGCGCGGGTCTTCGCGCGGTTTGGTGCGTCCGTTCACCCCTCCGGCATTGTCCTGCTAAAAACCTCCCCCTAGAACGTGGCGTTGAGAAACACGTTGAATTAGATAATCTATCTGCAACAGATGTGGAAACAAAAGTTGCGCAGTTGTTGGGATCATGACCATCAATTAGATGAACTCTTGTTCTCACCTTTCCTGAATGCACAACAATTGCATGGTGACCATCACCATATTTAATCTCATTTCAGGGTGGGGGGCAAGATACACCATGCTATATCAGAGATGGTCGCCGGTGAGAGATTAATATATGTATAGCCTGCTTTCACCATGCAGGGCATAATCCCAAACGGGCATGCTTTAATTATCACAGCCCACATCGAATTATTACACAGGACGTGACACCCGCTGGCAAGTGGATTGTGGCGTGTTTTGAAACTGTGATATAACTCACTGTTGCACTCATCTCTGTGTGGCTGCAAAATCGCAAGCTGTGGTGTTTGCGTCTCTTCCTCTCAGCCCCGTCAGGTCAATGTTCTAGTGATAGTTCAAGGCCACGCGACTTTCATGCAATACCCGGATATGATACCTCCAACTGATTAAGTTAATCGAAGTGTTGCTTATCAAATCGTTTTTACGACCCCAACCCATGTCCATCCTTGGACACGATAAAACCCAACCATCGTTCCTTCAATCATCCATCTTCCCCGCAGAGAGAGACTGATAGTACTCAACGCCTCAATTATCCAGAACCTAGCCTCATGATCCGTGACGCGGTGACGTTCAATTTCAAGGCAAACAATAGCGTGTCTCAACCGCCAGCACATCAAGCCCTTGTGTGCTGGGTAAAACTAGGCCTCTTCTCCTTGCCTCCAGTTCTCTTCTCTCTATGGGATAAAATATCTTCAGTCCACATGCGGCCTTGACTTCTTTTCCCTGGGGCATCGTTTCGGCGGCATGCACCCCCCTATGAATCGACTCGCTGGTGGGATATATGTGGCAGAGAAGTATGGGTCTGTAACGGTCTCTTGCCGAGCGCGCCGTGCGTTTCCGGGTTCGGTAGAAGTCGGTAACTCCATGTGCACCGCCTGGAAACGACAATGTGGAGAGACCGTCATGCAAGTATAAAAAGCCTGGGGTTGACGAAAGAAGGGATATCTCCAATCGACGACCATGAAACACCTATTCGGGGCATCCGCCTTTGCTGCCCTTTGCTGTAGCTCCTCTGTGGGAGCAGCAAATTTGACGTCATTGGTAAATTTATTCATTGGAACTGCGTCTGGAGCCAATGGGGGCAGTGGCGGCAACGCGTTTCCGGGTTCGTCTGTCCAAATTCGATTTCCAATCCATCGCCTGATCCCCGACAGGTGCTGCCGTCCCTCATGCCATGGTCAAGGTATGTTTGCACTACAGTACCCAATCATTGACTGGAATTCCCCCCCGTGCAGGTTGGCATAGATGTCAGCACTGCTCCCCGCCAAGCAGGCTACATCTCCGACAACTCTTCGATTACTGGGATATCCCTCATGCATGACGAAGGCACAGGTGGGAACACGAACGGCGGATATGGGATATTTCCCCTCTTCCCGCTCACGAATTGCACCTTCGCGTCATGTCCCGTGGGATTGGCTGCACGTCAGGCTCTGCGGGCCGCCGGCACCGACGGTCAGTAAAATTCAACCCGAGACCATCCATTCTCCTGACAGATTTGGATTAGCCGCCACGCCCGGGTTCTTCACCTCCACATTTGTCAACAAAATCAAGATTGAGACAACCTCGACACGGCGGGCTGGGCTAATTCGCTTTACCTATCCGTCCTCTTCCAGCCAACCGGTCACTAACCATGTTGTGGTAGACCTCACAAATGACTTGCAGCGCTCATTCGAGGGCGGGTCGGTTTCCGTTGCGCAAAATGGAAGAGTGAAACTTGGCGGCACGTTCCTTCAGGTGTGTATTATCTGAATTCATTCATCATTGCAAGCCAACCAATCGGTGCAGAGCTATGGAACGGATAACTATACTGTATTCGCATGCTATGATTTCATTCCCCCACAGGGCGGCGTGAACCTTACCGCCTTCGGGACATATCAATCCGTCTCCGCCAACACCCCAACAACTTTCAGCATATCTACTAAAACCACATCACTCAACTTCCCCTTCACCCCAAGTGTCTCGAAGATCCAAGCCGGCGCGCTCCTGTCCTTCAATACTACCTCTGTGCTCTCGCGCTTCGGTGTATCATTCCTAAGTTCCGATCAAGCGTGCGCAAATGCGGAAGCGGAGATACCAGATTGGAATTGGAACCGTGTGCAAGAAGATTCGAGGAGCAAGTGGGAGGATGTACTGGAGCGGGTGACCGTGGACACAACAAAGGAAAACCCAACTGTGGTTCAACTGCTCTATTCTTCTGTTTGTGCAGGATATCTCTGAAGTCAGTGCAGTCCTCATCTTATTTGATAGCTATACCGAGCTTCCCTTGTCCCTGCGAATCTGACGGGGGAAAATCCTTACTGGACATCGTCATTCCCATTCTATGATGCCATGTTTTGGTGTGTGTTACTTATTTTTGGTTGCTTGTCCGCTTATTATCCACCCAGCTCTTGGGACACTTTCCGAACTGTGCACCCACTTCTCTCCCTCACCTCACCGAAAGAATGGGCCGAAATTGTTAATGCCTACATTGATGGCTGGCGTAACACAGGTACATTGCACGTCATACTTGATATAATATCTTGCTTATATTATGCAGGGTTCATCCCGGAATGCCGCGCGAACACTAAAGCGTGAATATCTTCATCCCACTGCTCACTATACATGCCCACTTGCTTTTGTTCTTAGTGGCTACGTTCAAGGTGGAAGTGATGGTATGCCCATCCTCGGTGACTTCGCAGTCAAGTACGGCGCATTCGCGCAAACCCTGGGTGTTCCCACCGATGATTTGTATCAAGCCTTGGTTGACACCGCGGAAAATACGGTATGCCAATCCACTAAACCGCACCCAAAATCTCATTCTTGTCTGCAAGCCACCCGATTGGTATCGGGGTAAGTATACAGGCCCTTTCTGGGACCATATTACTGAACGAGGAGCACCTAGTTGGAAGGGAAAATACCGGCTGGAAGACATTTGGATATATCCCCACCGATTGGGTTGACCCGTCCGGTTCAACGGGGCTGGCCACCCGCGAAGCATCCAGAGCATTCGAGGTGAGTGTACCAGGGTTGGCGATGGCATGACCTCACAGTTCCTTAGTATGCATTAGGAGACTTTGCCGTCCGCCAAGCCGCTGTGGTGCTCAAGAAGTCCGCAGCAGATGTCGCTAAATACGCCAACACCTCAATGAACTTCGTGAACATGTGGAATGCCAACCTGACCCACGACGGGTTCACTGGATTCGCACAGCGCAGGTTCCCAGTAGGTGACAGAAACTGCGGTGCCGTGTCGTGATTTCCTAACGAACTGTGGCCAGAATGGCACGTTCGCGTTCAGCCCTCCTGATGCGTGCTCCCCTGTGGACCCAACGCCGCATTCATGCGCGCGCGGGGATGATAACGACACTGGATTTTACGAATGTACGTCACTTCACATCACCCCTCTGTTTTCGCCCCATAAACTAGCTCCCTTCAGCCTCCTCGTGGGAGATGAGTTTCTTTGCGCCGCATTCTATGGCTACAATCATCAGCCTCATGGGTGGGGCCACTACGTTTATAAGCCGCCTGTGAGTCACTCCATTTCCAGCCACAGCAGTACTAATGCCAAACACCTCGCTTAGCGACCATTATTTCACCAAAGGATATTTCATCGCAGGGAATGAACCTTCATTCCAGACTCCATGGCTATACCACTACGCCAACCGACCGGACCTCAGTGCTCAGCGCGTGCGGCAGGTCGTTTTCAAGAATTTCAACACCGGAATTGGCGGGTACGCGCAGCACCCAACCCACCTCCAGCGCCCAGACTAATATTTGTTCGCCCCGTACAGCATTCCGGGCAATGATGACTCCGGTGCAATGGCATCACTGCTCACCTTCCATCTACTCGGTCTCTATCCCGTCCAAGCGTCCAAGCAGCTGCTCATTGGCGCGCCGTTCGTGTCCGCGTTCACACTCAAAAATAACGTGCACAATACCGTAACGACATTCACCGTGTCCGGGTTCGACAGCACAACGCTTGTAGCAGCCCCGCCCGCGGGTAGCCGAATCTACGTCAAGAGCGTGACCATCAACGGGAAGCTGAGCAACAGCGTCTGCTGGATCAGTTTCGATGACGTCGTTGCCGGAGGGAACATTGTCATCGAGATGTCTGCGGATCCGGGTGTTGCGACCGGGTGCGGGACTGCACCTGGTGCATTGCCAGATTCGCTGCAAACTGGTGGATTCAAGGCCACTTAGCTTCATTCGCAGAAATTGGGAACTTGTGACAAAACAATCGCGATTTAATTATTATGACGCATGTACGACGTCGAGTATTGTAAAATATATATCGGACATCAAGCCAGCGTCTATCCATTCAACTGAGCGCTCTGTGCTTTCAGTTCCTCTCGGCTCTACAAACAAAATGCTATCAGTAATGTCGACTTGACATGACCAGAAACCGTACCAAGGGTTGTTCCAAACTATCCTGGATCTCTTGGCTAGGAATATAGGGGTCGCGAGCATGAAATGCTTCCTCGGCATGCCCGCGCCTGAGCCCTCCACCTGCTTGGGGTGGGTTGAGATCGGCAGGGTCGTTGCTTTTCTGTTCATTTTGGGTCAATAACGGGCTGCGGCTGGTAGTCTGTGGCTTACAGCTGGGTGGGGCTGGATGGAGAATGCAGGCTCTCCCTGGTTTGTATTATCATTGGTGTTTTTTGACGCAGATGCACTCTTGCGCCTGGTGGCTTTGGATTTAAGGTCGCTAAAAATGTTGGACATGATTGTGGTTGTAGATCTGGAGTGTGGGCACTTTCTGGTGTTTTTATATAGTTTCCCTCCCAGTACTGCGGAGCCTGGGGCTGTGGAGGGCGATAGGGGTAATGACGGAGACTGACGTCAGAATTATTGAGGCGAGACGCCCATGCCAAACATAATGGGACATTGCTCGGGATCAAGGCCCGAAGCCCGAGCTCGTATGCTACCGGTTGTAATACACCACGTCCGGGATACTAGGCTATCAAAGATTCTGCCCATCTTTCATTTTCAACTCTCCAGCTCCTCAGGACAAATTTCTCCACCACCTCATCCGATACACCACACCGCTCGTCGTGGGCAATCCTCTCCAAAACATCCTTCTTCAGTCTCTGCAAGGCAACCCCTCCATCCCCGTCATTATCCTCGAGTACACCTTCCCACCATACTTTTACCCCACCGGCACCTATGACATCCCCCGTCACCTCTCGGCTGTCCGTAAGTTGACTGACGTATTCTCGGGCCTTCTCTAGCCCCCCCGCAGTGTGATACAGGTAGTGCGAATCCACGAGTTTAGAGGTGTCATAATTGCACTCCCGCGCAGCCCAGATCGGCCAAATATCCCGGGGGCGGCAGAAACAGGCGACAATATAGGCGGCAAGCGATATGGATGCGCGATAGTGGTCCGCTTGCTGGTGGTAGCGGATCTCCTGATCCAGGAGGTACAGTGCGAGCCGTAGCTCATCCCCGTCGGCCTCTAGCGGAGTTGTCTGCTGGTGCGCATGCAACTGGAGCAGTGCATGGGCCCGCTGGTCGAGGTGGGTGTCAGACTCTGGTTTTCCAGCTACTGCGGGATCGTATGATGTGAGTTGCGCCCAAGACGCCGATGTCTTGAGCATTATGCTGAGAATATCCGCATGGGTGTCAAGGGAAGTCATGGCAGGCTCATACGATGGAACAGATCATTGAAATACTACGCGATGTCATTGCCACATGGGTTGTGACGGTGTCCATCATCTTTTGCTGTATTCTCGTTGGTGTTGATTGTGATGAAACTGAAACAAGTTTAGATCAGACCGGAATAATTACAGGTAAATTTATATCTAAGCTACGGACGAATGCGACTGATTTTCACAATTAAATAAGTACATTTTGAATGGAAAGTAGGGACTCGAAACAGATGTCCTGTCACGGCTGCGTTTGCCCTAGGGTTAGAGGCCTCACGGGGACTTCATCATCTGTGAAGCGTGAAATCAGCTTCCTTGCATCTCTGAGAAAGAAAATCAAATACCTCGACGAATTCTACGACAAGAACCCATCGATAAGCTAAGCTCTATAAGTCCAAGTTGCACGCACCTTTAATGTCGATTTCACCATCCCCGTCTACATCGGCCTCGCGGATCATTTCTTCGACCTCCCGTTCTGTCAGATGCTCACCTGCATGACCCGAACGCTATCAGCCGCGCGCGACTCGTAATGGATAGGCGTGAGATGGGACGCACCAAGACTATTCATGACCTGCCTCAACTCGGAAGCGCTGATCTTACCACTCCCATCCTTGTCGAAGACTTTGAATGCCTGCTTGATCTCCTCCTCGCTGTCCTGCTCCCGGAACTTGTGCGCCATCATCGTCAGAAACTCGTCAAAATCGATCACCCCGTTCCCATCCTTATCGACTTCATTGATCATATCCTGCAACTCGTCATCGGTGGGCTGCTGGTCGAGCGACCGCATGACGGTCCCGAGCTCTTTGGTAGTGATGGTGCCATCGCCATCTGCGCGGGGGGTCAAACTAAGACATCCGTTGTGCAGCTCCATACCTTTATCAAATAGCGAAAACGCCTCTTTGAATTCTGTGGGCCGCCCGTTAAATAGATTGTCCCCAAAGGTAGCATAATAAGCATACCAGCAATTTGTTCTATATGGAACAAAAGCCAATATTAAATAGATACCCAAGTATTATTGACCAACCGAGAAGCGTACCAGACGACTGGAAAGTGACGTCAAATGTGTTTAGTCCGCAGCCGGGCAGGATGCTGTGTTGTGCACGGAAGACGCACCAGTTGATCAGACATAATTTGGGGGTGGGGACAAGGAGGAAGTAGAAGTGGAGAGTGTGCGACTCCAGCCTGTGGCGAGTTTATATATAGCCACAGGTCAAGTCAGACCCTTTCCCTGACAACCTATCCGATAAGAGTCATCACCAGTCCGTCGTGATTCCGCCAATCTGGAGCGAGGCATCTGTCCACAATGAAAAAAGTTGGAGCAGTGCTCTGCGTAAAGGGAACGAGCTGTGTGATAAAATATAATAAGTTGATCCTGGTGGCTGTGTCGACACCGCTGCCAAGCTTGAGCTTGTTAATCGAGGTACACAGTCTACACGGGTCAAAGTCTATTATCTGCCACACCCCGGGTCCGCTGAGAATCTTTGATAGAATTTCCGAGGCCGTTGCGAATATAGCGTACAAGGATAAGATATATAATGCTTTACAACAACGAAACCCATTCTCATGTCATACAATTATCATCGAGGCTATAAGGGACAGGAGATTACAACGATTACTTGGACAACATCATCTATCGGGTAATTAGGTTGTGTAAATTTGTTAGAATGTGAGGATCGTTTACCTTGACGAATTCTGACAAAACAGGGGGCAGTTAGAAACGGTTGGAGACGAAGGCAAATGCTCACCATCGTAGTTGATCTGCCCATCTCCGTCTACATCTGCTTCACGAATCATCTCATCAACCTCGGTGTCCGATAATTTCTCCCCTATTGGTAATCAGTGGTTATACTGCGAGCGCAGATGGAAGCAGAATGCATACCCAGGTTTGTCATTACATGCCTCAACTCGGCCGCGCTGATGTAGCCGTTTCCGTCCTTATCAAATACCTTGAATGCCTCCTTAATCTCCTCCTCGCTATCGGTGTCGCGCATCTTGCGGGCCATCATTGTCAAAAACTCGGGGAAGTCGATCGTGCCATTGCCGTCTGCGTCGACCTCGTTAATCATGTCCTGGAGCTCTGCCTCAGTGGGGTTCTGCCCCAGAGACCGCATCACAGTTCCGAGTTCCTTGGTAGTGATCGTGCCATCGCCGTCTATTTAAATATATAAGTGACCATGCAGTACCGATCCAAGGAACGCACCTTTATCGAACAGGGAAAAGGCTTCCTTGAATTCTAATTTTGGAATCAGATGCAATCCAAGACGCGAGAGACTAGATGAAATGCACCAGAGATTTGCTCTAACGAATGCGAGATAGTGGACAATGTTTAGCGCGATGCCCCTATCGCAGGCAAAGAACCTGGAAATACCTTCTGACTGTTCGAGGATTAGCAAGGTTTGTGAAGAAGGATTGGAAAGTTACATACCAGTTGGTCGGCCATTGTGCTTGAAAGAGTGGGTTTGTGGGTAGAGGGAGATGTAGCTCAACTTCTGATAGCTCCACCCTTTACAATCGCCAAAATGGGTTCAGACGGGATCACGGCGATCGCCGCGGAACTTCTGAACTCCGATAGACCACCCGTTCTCAAAATGTTTTCAGGTCGCCCTTGGCAACAAACGCCTTGTTTTTTGACACGCAAGCTTGCGATTGAGTCACTGGCCCTAAACTCCAGTTGATTCAGATCGACGAAGCAGAGCGATCTCGATAGTGACGCAGAAGTGTGGCGTTGCTCTGGTTGATTACAAGAATTGCGAATAGGGAAGGACCTTGCAAGCAAGGTGATGCAATCTGGCGTTTCGTCACGTAGGAGATTGTCTAGGTTTATTCCTGCTACCTACTAGACTCGTAACCAGTCCGTCTATGCAACATGTAATCTTGGAAACTGACTCAAATGACGTCACTCGCGCGGCCCTGCTAAAATTTCACGAATTCGACCAGTCTCTCTGACGAGATTTTGCACCGCGTGATTATCTCTATCATAGAGAGACTCGGTCACCAGTCTAGCTACCTACACGTGTGGGTAGAGGGTCTCCCTGCCAAATATTATGATGCCTCCGGCTATGCCTGGGAAAAGCTTATGCGATAGGTGCGAGTCCGAAACCCCTATCGTTCTGTAAATCTCTACCTCTACGAAAATGCCCTTGCCCGCTTGCATCAAGAACGAACTGGAATACATCAATCCCACAACCACTTGGGATAATGATTATTATGGCGCATATAATTTTTTGCTTTGCCATGCATTTCCCATAGAGGATGGTTATATGATCAATCCTCAGGTCATCAATTCCGTTCCCAGGCTTCTAGTATTTTTAGGTCGCACAAATCATTTCTAGCCATGATGATGAGTTCGTGAAGCACTTCCGCGTGGAATTTCATGGAACAATCGTGTTCTTCGCCGAGGTTGGAACAGCAATAGCGATCAAGGATTCATCTGCACGAGCCACCGCAGACGACCGAGCACGGTTAAGGCTAAGTCAACTTTCTAACAAAGGTCTGGCGGAGCTCCATGGAATGAGTGCTCTCGGGACGAGGCTCCGCTTCTACCGCTCTGACTGCCTTGATGGGTCCACATAATCTTTGACCCCCCCTCCTACCTATCCCATACACGTGAACGATATCGCTCCGGCCGATCACTGGGACGTGGACATCATGACTGAAGATGGCTATGATCACTTCATGACTCTTGCGGCGCACATCAAGACTCTTGCTGCTACTGAGGGTGTGTAGCCTTTTTTGCTTGTATACTGGTGACTTACACTTGTGCTTTTGATACCCAGTTTGCAAACCATGAGCATTCGCTTTCATCCTGTTTTCCTGTATTTCTGTTAGCACTACCACCAATTGTTGTTTCTCGCCCTTGGATCCTCGTCTAATGTGTTTATATTCTCCTATTTTGTACTAGAGAATAGCTTTATAAGGTAGCTTGGTGAAAGAAGCAATCCATTTTATGTACGTGGTTTTCATTTTATGTCGGGCATAGCGATTATTCATTTTTCTAGCTTTATTGCTGATAGCGTCCTCGTAATTACCCAGAGTTAGCCAGGATATCTTTTAGCTGACATCGTTAGCTAGGTCCGTTGCCGCTATGTATCGGAAAAGTATCATTGTTGTGCTCTTCATCGCGGCTATAACCGGTACAGGTCATTATATCTTCTGCTACCAACGCAAAGCTTCTGAAACCATATTCTGACTTCATTACGATACAGTTCTTGGTTTTTGTTGGTGGGGGGACTTTTTTCATTTCACCGCATCCACCAACCACGGCCGCTTACCTCGTAATTGTATTTGTCCTGGACATATCCATGACATTGGTAACTGGTGCGCCATATCGGAAATCATATCTGATAGGTCCGCCCAATTAAAACTTATGCCAAATGGATCCGGGCTTTCCATACAGCGTAGCGTTCATGCAGCTAACGAACGGGAGGCGGGAGGGCATGGTAAATACAACAACCAGAATGGCACTTGAGCTCGAAAAACCTCAACAGGTTTACACAAACTCTGGATCTTACCTGGGTAGGGAGCATCCCCCCCGAATTACAATGTGGGACGCGGCCACCGACGCGCTCTGAACCTTACTACGCCATGTGGAATCAGATAGGCCCAAACGTTTTTACACAGGATCTTGGGGTGCTAATTCTGTTGTAAATTGTCAGCCAACATGGATCTCCGAAAATTGACACCCGACGTATGCGTGTGTGGGAGATCGCATTCCTAAGCACTTCACTGGCATCATCTATACATTTACTCTGGCCCGAGTGTAATATAACATGAGATGGCTACATCAAAACTAAAGGCCATACAACACCATCTTAGACTGTATGAGGATAGAGCTTCCATGTTGTGGATCAGCTCCTCCCCTGATAAACTTGAGCGGTGGACGCGTTACCTATCAGCCCACCGCCGGTTATATGGATGATTCTCCATGGTGACATCACCCTCGGCAGTCATGTATCGATACCAAGATGGAAAGCCGCGTCGGATCCCTGTCAATCAACGTCCCCTTGTCCACCCTCAGAGCGGCGTGCTGGGCATCAACTCTTCACAGCGATTGACCTTTGAAGGTCGTATAAAAGGCGGCACCACCAGCGCAATCAGCAGGGCGCATTTGACCTCGAAGCCCTCTATGGAGTGGCTATCCCTGATGTGCTTCTGGATTCATGTGTCCCTCCAGGCTTCACACTGACTGACGATAAATGAGTGTTTTATATTTTTACGTACATCTAGCCGCGTGTTCAACCAACCAGTATTTATACTCTCCAGTTCGAGTTTAAACAGCAGTGCCAGCTTCCGAACATCCTTCCCTCAGCTATGCACCGAACCTAAAGGCAGTCTTGAGGATATGATGTCGGTGATATAATGGATTAGACCATGGCTTTTACATCTTCAGACGTGATCCAATAAACTAGCCCACCTCTTGGACGAGGTAATCAAGCTTTAATTGGTCGTGTAAGAATCGATTGCGTCAAGACGCCACAACACGCCAGAAACACGTTGAAAGTCTGACCAAATTATGCTCCGAAATGCTATATAAATAGCATTACACGCAGCCGAAATCGCAACCTCATCCCCGTTTCCACCACTGGAGGCCCCTCGTCAGATACAACACAAAACATCCTACGGATCTACCAAATTTCAACCCATTGAATAATCATGGGATTCTTCAGCAAAATCAGATCCAAGGTGTCTAGGCGCAAGAGCACATCTGCATCCAAGCCCGCCGCAACGGAGGCCAGCATGGATCCACCGCAGGCCACTGAACCTACCTTCTCTATTCAACCCCACCCTGCTGTGAGTCCTTCCCCACCCCCCCTCACGAATACATTTCATATCTCACGACAAAAGAAATCGAACGATCCTGCCGATCTTCAGGCACCCCAGGCCGGTGGAGGCTTGGCGAGTGGGCACGCCGCCGACGCGCACCATGCACGGGGACCACACGTCCCCAGCGCCGAGATTGCGCAGGGCCTGGAAGAACCCCTGGTGAGTGCTGGCTTGTTTTGGGATGCTGGTACGATCCTCAATTGCTTTTGTTGGGTAGACTCGGGAGGAGTTGAGGGCGCGGGCTGCAGAATTGAACAAATAGACTACGACATCAAAGAGTAGGGGATGTGGTGAAAGAATGGATGAACTTTACGTATTTTACCCTCTAATTGCTGGATTGTATACGTGTAGAAATACTTGACACTGTCTAAACTTCTTGTCCTTTTGTCTACCACAGGCTGATGTAGACTCGTGACCATCCCCTCGCTTGAGCAAACCTCTATCGAGGTTTTGCTCGTATCAAGAGGGCCTAGGGACCGGTTACAGGTCTAAGGCTGATGCTCGTCTGACTACAAAAATAGCTCGAGGATAAAAATACAACTTTAAGTATTATAAATAGCCAGTTCTCCACAAAAGCTCCTCAGACATGGCGTCACTGGCATTGCATGGATACGACGTCATCAAGACCACTTTTCCAATATATAACGCTCCCCAAGCGTCCAAAAGCTGAACCAGAATCGAAACAACATGTCAACCCGAGTAGCTGCACAACAAACACCTTCAGCATCCTCCCCGGCCCAAGGAAGCCCAGGAGTGGCTCACGAGCAGCCTGGCGTACATCCCTCCGCCGTAGGCTCAGCAACACAGCCCACTAATGGCTCAAGCCAACAAAATCTCGATGGAAATGAGCAGTCATCCGAGCTGGACGCAGAGGGCTATCCCCCTCAAAAACACGCCGGAAAAGTTGGGTACGGGCCACAGTACCACCAAGGCGCGGTAAGCTGCATTCTTCGCTTGAGTAAGTTTGTAAACCTGAACGTGAAGGACAGGATCTTGGAGACAAGATGACGGGTGTAAAGGAGGAGATTAAAGGCAAGCTCACGCGTAACCAAGGACTCGCACAGCAAGGGAAGGAGCGTCGTACGGGGATCCTTAAGCAGAAAGAACTGGAACAGGTACGCTGTGGCGACTGCATAGGTATGGTGCTGGATGACTCATGGATTGGATGATTGGTTCAGGATGATGATGATCCATTCGCGGACCCCGAGGAGAAAAAGAAAAAGGCGGAAGAGAATGGGGACCATAAGAATGAACAACATGAGGATGCCCGGCTGGGATCTTCCGAGAGCTCGAGTCCAGACACAGGCCCAACTAAAGGAACTGGTCCCACTTCGGGACCTGAAGATAAGCGCAACGGCGAGCAAGCGGCGACCGTGGCACCAGAAGGGACGCGCGATGCGGAGGCACAGCGGCAGGGTGGAAATGCAGAAGGCACGAAGCAGATTGATTAGATACGCCAGTGGGAATTAGCTGGGAGTTACCCTTTGCCCTCGAGGTGAACTTGAAAGGCTGTCTGATATGAGTACCCCACCCATTATCCTATGTAAATAGCCCAGAAATATAATACGAGAGTGTTGTTAGCTATATATGTAATCCTTCATCAAATGTGTTTGCGGATTGTGGTCGTGTTTTGCGGAAAAAGTTCGGGTCAAAATTTCTTCTCAGAACATATGGAAACTGAAAGTAGCTGTCACATTTCTACACGATATACTCCACGGCTAGCACGAGTGTCCACAGAAGCCGCCCACTTTTAACACGAAGAGATGTCGGTGAATCCAGGTCTTTACACGACGATCCTGTGATCGACCGTGGTGGCTCTGAGCGGGCCGCCCGCAATTGGCGTGTTCAACTGGGCAAGAGTGTGTACCCCAAGGATGGTATCGAGTGTCTAGGCGCGGGGAATAAGGGGGACCACAGGGTCTTGTCGCGTTGTAGTACGGAAAATATCTCGGAAACACCTCGATATGTTGTTGACCTCCAGACCACCTTTGCACATCCAAGCGTTGGATATAAATGCTGAAAGCTGAACGGATGGAAATTTATACACCACTTCGAGATCCACTATAGCTAGTTGAAATGCCCTCATTCGCAAAATTGTCCTTCCTCTTGTTGTTGGTTCCCTTTGTGGCTGGCGCCCCCACCACGGAATTAGAGAAACGGCAGTCGGTTGATACGTCGAACCACTGTGGTAAGTTTATATCAAACAATCCCAGGCGTAACAAAACGCCGCGCACATGTTAAAATTATCTGAGCGCAGGCCAATGGGACACCGTTACCGCCGGCTCGTACTCACTCCTCTTGGACCAATGGGGCCTCTCGGGAGCTAGCTCTGGTTCGGACTGCGCGTCTCTGACATCGCTGAGCGGAACCACATTGGCCTGGAAGACAACCTGGAAGTGGACTGGCGGCAATGGTGTCAAGAGCTACACTAACATCCAGCTCAACTCCGGCCTCAATAAGAAGCTTTCCGCAATCAGCAGCATCCCGGTGAGCATCGTTGTGTCGGCACAATCCGCGGGTTTCTTATCCGCCATGTGTGGCGTCGCAGGCCACATGGAAATGGTCCCAGAGCACTTCTGGCACTATCGTTGCGGATATCGCATATGATCTTTTCACTTCGACAACAGCCGGAGGCGCTAATGTGAACGAGATCATGATATGGCTTGCCAATTTCAACGCCGGGCCAATTTCCGCCCAGTACAACTCAGACGGCACCCCAAAGCCTGTGGCGAGTAATGTATCACTTGCAGGGCACACCTGGTAGGGACACCTCTTTCAACTTCTGGACGAGGGACCCACACACCACTTCCATAGGAATGTATACTTTGGCTCGAATGGCGCAAACAATGTTTACTCCTTCCTCCCCACTGGTGGTGCTTCTATCACAAGCTTCAGTGGAGACCTTAACACGTTCTTGAAGGTGCAGATTGAGCTTTGTGTTTCTGTTTAGAAATTAACCAGATCGGGATAGTATTTGACCACGAGCCAGGGTGTGAGTAGCGCCCAATTCCTTAAGACCGCCCAAGGGGGTACGGAAGCAACTTCCGGATCTGCGACACTTACTTCGTACGCACCATCTCCCAAAGTTATGGATACGGTCTGGTGACTTCTGATTTCAGGTCGGCATACAGCTTGGTGATCAACTAAATACGTCTCTGTTGTAAACCCAAAACCCATAAGTAGGACTTGGTGGTACAATGGAATTGGAATATCTACAATACCGTGTGCCCAATCTCAGACCAGTTATTACCGCCGCGTTGGTTGTGAGGCATCAGACTGCACCCCTACATCCGACTGGAAGCGTGATAGTGATCAACCGCCATCCACTCTTCACATTTTTGGAAGTACTTGACCCATCTCCCGCCATTCCAGGACGCCAATTTCACCCACGCTTCATCCGGACTGATGGTTTTGAGGGAAATGAGGCATGACCATAACGCGAAATCCGAAAATGAAATTCGTTTCCCCATGATGTAATCTCCCTCCGTATTCTTGTCCAGGAATTCGGCGAGTGAAGAAAATGCAGACTCCACTTCCCCATACGCCCTTTCACGCTCGGGTCCACTTAATTCGATCTTCTCCAGGGGTTTGCCGAAACGCTCCTCCATCCGTTTTCTGAAATGTACCTGATCAACCGGCAGCTTTGTCTGGTACAACCCCATGATCCAGAGGGATGATGAATAGCTTAAGATGTTTGTTGCGATAAAATTCTCAAACATGGCGTGGAAAGCACGACTGCCTTTGGGGAATAGGTCATAGTGGGGTGATGGGTACACCCGTTCGAGGTATTCAATTATTGGGGTTGAATCTGAAAGAACGAGTTCTGAAGTGTGATCGATGATAGCAGGAAGGGTATAGTGTGGCTCGCCACTAGGTTTGGTGCCGGTCGGTGGGATCCCTTGAGAAATGCACACAGATTCAATTTCCGTGGTTGGAACCCACTGGGTTTGGAAATGAAGGCCCTTGAAGTTTAAAACAAGCCTTAATAGGGTTGTTAGTGTCTGCAAAGAAATAATAACGATAGCGCTCCCCACACCTGACTTTCCATGTATTGGGAGATGACGGAATTGTCGACGTGGTGGGTATATCGAAGAATGTGATGTTCGTGTGGTGCATCATTACCAGGTGGGTATAATTACGGTCTGGCGGCCTGATAGATTGGGCAAGAAATAGGTATTTATCATCGTGAAAAGCGCCGTCGATGGCCGCCGGAGTCCACATGGCATTAGATGCCCGTATTCTTAGCGACGATCTCAAGGGCTGCAAAAACCGTGAACCCGAGGAGGAAGAAAAGAATAGTTTGGCATTGAAGTCTGACTGATGGGGATGACCAAGTGTGGCTTGTCCTCGTTCGAATCGGAAAAGATCCTACAGGAAGGCGCCAGGAGAAAAATAACCCTCATAATTTTCTCACCAACCGCAGGTTGCACCTCGCCAAGGATTTAAAGATAGTAACTCCCGAATACCCCGGACGTCCTCAATGGAGAGTAGAATATTCCTAACAGTCGCGGGTGAACAGTATTCCATTCAGGCCAGCATTCAACTGCGGTGAGTAGCAAGGAGGAACCAGCACCAGAAGTTCCAAATCGCGGAGCGTTATTGTTGGGGTCAATTGCACCAACCCTGGGCTCGCATATTCGGCTATGAATTTTCTGGAAAACAAGTCAGTATGCACGGTGTGATGTTCATCCATCATGGTAAGTAGCGAAGGGAAGTATGTTTGTCATGCCTATTTCGAAATTTGGCCGTCATGACTAACCAAGTTCCTTTTAGAAATATGTTCCCACGCGACCAACTTCATCGAGCTTTGGCTTTCCGAGTCACTGAATGCATCATCGTTGCCAGTCATCAATATTTCAATCATTGCCAGCAGCAATCTCAGGCTCCGAATACTTACTGCATCGCCAGCTGCGGGCTTCCAAGCCACACAACTGAATACCAAATCTTGCTTAGTACTCGAATAAGTTGACCCACTCTGTCCTTTGAATTGCTTTCGTTTCGACCTGTACTAACGAGGTGATGATTCCAGTCTCATCCGCTGGCACCAGTTCTTCTTGTGTTGCCAGAGAATTTCCTAAAAATTTCCTACAGCCTACTTGGCATTTGAGGACCAATATGTAGAGGTTCTATCCTTCGGTGCTATCCCGGTTGTTTCCCAAAGTCATTCCGGCCCGCGAAGGAAACAACACACCTAGCGGTCCGCGTTCATGGTCAGCCTCAAAGGTGTGATCATTTTCGCGTCTTCTCAAATGTTCATGAGGTGATACGGTGCCACTTGTCCTATCTCACTTCCAACCCACATCACCCACCTGGCATGTTTGTCTCAATCTCCCTTGCCTTTTTGCTATCTCTCCTGCCTGCCGCGTCTGCAAGGCCGCAGTCATACGCTGTTTGGGCAGCAGATTCCGCTATTGCTCGCGGCCAGGGGAACGGCCTTGATGCCACCGGAAAGGCGATTGTTTCGTACGAACACGGCGAATTCCAATGGGGACTTCGTCTATTATTTGAGAAAACTGGAAACCAGACCTATTTCAATTACATCCAGAAAGGAGTCGATAACATCGTGTTCAGCAATGGGACGGTTCATGGGAGCTACACGTAACCTCCACCCCTGATGCCTCAGTCGTAAAGCTTAACTTTATACCCAGTGTCTCCAGCTTCGTCCTGGATCCTTTGAGGTATTGAAAAACAAATAATTCCTCATTGGTGATTTGACGTATAATGGCATTACAGAACGGGTCCCACCTTCTTGTATCTGTATGTTAAGACTTGATTTTTAACTTTTCATTCATTCTAAACTGGTCATAGCTATACTCAGACCCAGCAAGCCAAGTATAGAATTGCCGCCGACATCTTTAGAGGCCAACTTAATTCACACCCCCGAACAGCTCAGGGCCAATTCTGGCATAAGCTGATATACCCAAACCAAGGTAAGAATATTATCCAAGGTGGCTATTTCACCCTAATATAAATTTACAGGCTGGTTGGACGGTATATACATGGGTGAAATATTTTATGCCCAATATACCAGTATGTTCCAGCCAACCAACACTACCGCATGGGGTACGCCGCTGCTCTCTACGAACCCCGAAGTGTTTTTCATTCATTTATTGGGCAGCCGACATTACATCCCAGTTCAAGCTGATGTTCCAAAACACCCTCCAGAATGCCACAGCCCCAAACAATACTGGCCTTATGTATCACGGATATGATTTCTCGCACACCGCTCCCTGGGCGTCTGCAGATCGGGGCCACTCCCCCGAGGTCTGGGACCGCGCACTGGGATGGTATGCGATGGCTCTGGTTGATATTTTGGACATCATCCCCACATCCAATCCAGGACACGCTGTCATTTTGAACATCCTCCAAACACTTGCGCCAAAAATCAAGGCTGCAGCAGACCCTACCAGCGGCGTCTGGTGGCTGGTCATTACTCAGCCGGGGAGAGCAAAGAACTACTTCGAGAGCAGCGGTAGTGCTATGTTCGTTTATTCTTTATTGAAGGCCGTCAGACTAGGCTACGTTTCGGATGCGGACGGAAGTATAGTCAAAGCTGCTAAACGGGCATATGAATATATGGTTGCTAACTGGGTCGTCTCTAATCCTGACGGAACCATGGGGTGGCTGAACACAGTTGTGGTTTGTTAATCTTCCTTTCACAGGTGTTCGTGGATATTTACGATAACGATAGGTTGGAAGTCTCAACACTTCGGGAGATTATAATGTAAACCACATTTTGGATCTCGTGTTCGTTCACTCACAAAGTATCAGTATTATGTTAGCCAGCCTACCGACCTCAATGATCTCAAGGGTTTGGCGGCATTCCTCCTTGCAAGCTTGGAATACGAGAGATTGTAGGGATTGCATGTATTATTCTTAAGTTACAAACCTCGAAATGTGTTCTATCTATGTTTCATTTATGGTTGGCGGGATAGCAATCCTCGATACAATGTGCTTTATCATCCCATACTCCATCCATGGTTGGTAGGGTAGCAACCCCCGTGGTTTAGTCGGAGACCTGTGGCCAAAACCTGGGTCGGAAATGCATTGGCTTGCTGCAGTGGGATTAATGATGTACCTACCGAAGAGTACGTCAAAGCCCCCGATGAAATTGTGGTATCCCCCAATGGCGTGCTCGACCTGCTTGCCTTGTTAAAAAACCAGCTTATTGATCGCAAACGCTGCTCACCGCCTGATGCCAATCCATATAATGGCCTATCTCCATCGGGCATACCTTGCAGATGATCATGGGATTTAAAATGTACATGTCTATCATAGTTGCCCTGGCAGGATCCATATTACAGGAGCGAATCAAGTCTTCGACGATAGGTATCATGATCGATCTGTTGAGCATAGCGCATGACCATGAACCTGTCCCGTACATCTGGACAAACCCCTCCCTTTCAGGCTGAGATTCTGAGGAACAGGATTAGCCAGGCATGTCAAACATGGATGAAAGTAGAAAACATTGAAAAGTGTAAAATGATGCTTGCAGATGGCGCAATAAAGTACAGTACTGGCAAGCGTGGGTGACATATTAAGTTCCGTTAAACGACGTTGTGCTCCCGCGTAGGCCCGGATCGCCCAAGAGTCACCGAATTCCATGAAAGCGGGAAGAAGCATTTCTGGAGTGATTATCACCTCTGGCGGGAGTTTTAGCTGCTCCTCGATGGCGGGATCTAAAAAGAGGTCAGCTGCACCGGGGAGAATCAAATATAGGTTTGCTTTTCTGGCTAGTTTATTGATAAATGTGATCCAGGTGGTGTATACCGTGTGGTGGCGAGTGGAGTACATTGCCTCTTGAATTTCCCAGAGCTCTTTTACAAATCGATGTTTAACTTTCGCCATGCTAAATAATCAAGGTATGTAAGATGGGGCGGGAATGTATGTGGCCACCAACCTGTCTTGAATGAGGCCGCGGGGTGAACCTGGCGGAGGGCCACGCTGGATTTGATTATTTCATCTTCGCCACAAGCGAGGATGACACCACCATAACCGAGAGTCCGGGCGTGGAGTAGGAGTCTAACGGCACGTAATTAGGGCAAAAATCCTGTCCCCAGTTGTCATTTCTCACAAAACTTGCATGCTTCTCTTCGCGCGAGCGCGCTCCGCGATCCTTTTCTGTGTCATTCTCTCATACCATGTCGCGCATGCGGTTGCGTGCTGGAAAATCATGATCAAATCAGATACAATGTATGGTAGAGCAAGTCTACTAACCTCTTGAAGCGTAGAAACGCGCCGTTTGCGTTCTTCAAACCACTGACGGACATCTTCATGAGTCACGGTGCTCTTCAATTTACAAACTTCAGGCTGGGGGTTATGCACCCTACTATCCAAGGCCGGATTCCCCTCAGCAATTATTTCCAGCCGGCGCAAAGTCAGCGCAACTTCGTCCGCAATGTGACTCAGCGATAGCACCTTGCATGAGTCTAAAAAGGGTTCCCATTCTGACCGCAAGGCCGCGAGATCAGAGGCATATACTGCGGTCAACGTTTATGTGAATATTCCTGGAAGGTATAAGACCACACGCACTAGGATTCTGGTGACCATAACCCCTGTTCGTCGCAGGATAGATTCCGGCTTTCACAAGGGTCCTGACTGCAACATTCGTCGAGAAGCTAGATAGTTGTCTGAGTTTGAAACATGTTAGTTAAGATAAATAGGAGGGCAATGGAGGGGCAAACTACAGCTGTTGGGGTCGACAGGCCATACGTGAACAGTAGGCCGCGTTCAATAACCACAGAGGTTGACCATATGTTCGAGCACTGCAGCTCTATAATGGTTGGAGTCAGTCCCGAGGGGCTAGCAGCCCGCCATGGACCAACATACGAAACAACGACGCCCAAAAGCGAGGAATGCATATTCGAGTGGCGCGAGATGAGCCGGAGTTGTAGGGAGACCTTCCACAGCCGCGAGGGACCTTTCCCAGATGTAGTGGTGATTCTTGTGTAGCAGTATCCATCGGTAGCCCTTGCATGTTTGCGCGAGAGCAAGCAATTCTGCTGGCCCCAATAGTTCGCCAATCTACACAAACATGGATAGATGCCGCATTTTGGGACGACGAGCTGGACATGGACCCACAGTGCAAAATATCTCAAGAGGCATACTGCCTAGACGGGCCTTATCTTGGTTTCCCATACCATTTCTAATCTTGGGGCGTTTATGAAGGGGCATGTTTGAGTGTTTGGAGCAATGGAGAGAGAGGATGAGATGCAATATGAGAGGGCCCGCGGGTAGTTAAATAAGCTGTTTACCCCCCTTTGTGCCACCTAAAACAAGGTGGAGTGGTTCAATCATTCAATCAGGGTTATCTATGGGAACGCGCTTTCAATAGACATCCAATCGACCGACGATGGATGGGGCTTTGAGGATAAATGAAGCCTTTCAGTAGCTGCCACTTGGGTTACCAAGTAACCAACAAGCACACTTTATTCAGCAATTTGTGCTACGACGGTTGGCCCCCCTCAAAGAGGCCACGGGTTGGGTTTCAGATCCAAACAACCTAATCTATCCTGTTTTAATGGAACTTTACAGCTGGAATATAATACATTTACCGAGACCAAACCTCCACTGTCCATCCATGACATCTATACATTCGCCTTCGAAAATAGTTCATAGAATCGGCCTCAATATCAGGTTAATCCCACTCTTCGTCGTCGTCATCATCATCATCGTCGCTATCTCCCATCTTCTTATTTCTCTCCAACAGCGCAGCTGCCAGCGCCGACGCCAAATTACCATCCCCACCCGTCGCAGCACCCGCCGCCGCACCAACCGCGGCGCCTGCCACGGCTGCGCCAGCAGTAGTCGAATCCACACCAGTAGTGGCTGGGGCGCGAGGGGGAGGAGTGCCGGGGTCGGTCTTGCGCAAGGAATGGACACCTTTCCCAGCAATGCTCTCCAAGAGAGCACCGCGTCCGGGCTGTGGAGGGGGTAAACTGGCAGGAACTGGGGGGCGGGAGCACCAGAAGGCGGGGGGTGGTGGTGGTGGTGGTGGTGGTGGTGGTGGTGGCGGTACAGGTCCAGCTGTTGGTGGCGGAGGTGGTGGTGGCGGGGGCGGGGGTGGTGCTCCGCTGACTGGTGGCGGGGGCGGCGGCGGAGGTGGTGGTGGGGCAGAAGGTGCCGAACGCGGAGGGGCGGGAGGAGGGGCGGTGCTCGCCGGACGGGGTGGCGGTGTAGCAGGTGCTGGACGTGGGGGAGCCACACTCGATGGTCGTGGTGGTGGTGGGACAGGTGTGGCGCGATTTGGGGGTCGAGAAGGTGGTAGCGGTGGCGCACTAGAAGTTGGCGGTGGTCGGCGAGGTGGCTGGGGCGGGACGGGTGCCGACGCGACGGGCGTTGGCGGAGTCGATGTACGGGGAATTACTGGAGGCTGTGGGGCACGTCCACTACGTGCCGGGGGCTGGGGTGGCGAAGCGGCGCGCACAGGTGGAGACGATGCACGGGGAATTACGGGAGGCTGTGAGGCACGGCCACCACGCGCCGGAGGTGGGGGCGGAGCAGGGGAAGAGTTGCTGCCGTTGGTAGCATGGCCCCGCTTGGCTGGAGCTGGCGGAGGTGGTGGTTTATGCCTTTTGGGCTCTGGTTGTGCCGCCAGCTGTGCACCATGCTCACGGACGAAATTATTGATGAACTCGGTATCTTTCATCAACTCCTTACCAACCATACCTTCGACCTGAGTGAGGATCGCCGTCCAAGAAGGGTCAACACCCTTGGAGGTAAATCCATGGTCAGAATCATAGCCCATGTGTGCGACATGGATGAATGAACCAGTGGTTGGCCCTGAGATCATTGACTTGTCAATCTTTCCGCCTTTCGTCGCTTTCTTTTTTGTCTTTTTCTCCGAGCTAGGCTTTGCTGTCGTGTAGGGAATAAGAAAAACCGTTTTCGATGAATACATGAATCGAGACGTACAACCCTTAACATCCTTTTTGTTCTTAACTTTTGTCCAAAATGTTTTCGCCTCATATTCATCAGCGAACACAAAGCCAATCATACACTCCTAAAATTTAGTCAGCAAAGCTATTCGAATCTAATGCAAACAGAGAGCCTCACGTCACCTGCAAACGAATGGAAAAATGCCCTGTCTGCGTTGTATTGGAAGCCCTGGTAAAGCTCATGCTCCCAAATAACACCTCTGGTACCATCCAAGTCGACCATTCGAAAAAATACACTGTTCCTCATTTTATCATGGACGAGAGCAAGAGCACCCTGAAGCCCTGTATATGACCATTCGTCTGGCTGCGGATACGCATAGTATATCCGGGCAAGGGCAGCAAAGAATATCTTGTTTGTTGTAGCAGGGATTACGGATTTGATCTTGGATTTCTCCTCAGTATTCAAGGTTGTTTGAGATGGCATCAGGGAATAAGCAAGTAGGTTATAGTAATATGAGTGGGGAAAGTACAATAGATGGTGGAGCTCAACTTTGTTGCAGAGTGCATGGGCCTGTCGCCTTTGCCAATCACAGCCAATCACGGCCACATCAATGACCGTGACAACTTGAATACCGCGATTATGGTCATGGACCAAGTGCCATAAGGAGATCAAGTGAGGATGCGTTGAAAGGTCAGATCCAGGCCTTAACTAAGAGCATTTTGGGGGAAATTTTACAGTGACACTGGCATCGACGACAGGAGGGGCTTGAGGGATAATTCGCCGGCGCGTGTCAGTACAGGTCACGTGCCAGTTCGACTTGACGCGACCTTGACCGTGACATCGGTTGTCCTAAAGCCAAATCTTGTTCAGGACCCCTCCTACACGCCAAAATCTTCTGGTCAAGAAATACGTCGTAGAATCTTTGTCTTGATGAAATGTCATCCTCTGGCATTACGACATCTCACGAAAACTCACCACTATCCTCCACAGGCCCGCCTATCCTGACCCTTCCGACACTTCTCACCTCCTTGCACACCCACCTACAAACCCAGACCGCTCCATTACCTTCATTGCATGTGTCCCTGGGCCTCCCACCAAGTGCGCTAGCGGATGACCTACAAACGCTACACGATGCGCTCGTTGATTGCGCTGTGAAATGTGTTGCTGCGCGGCGAGGTGAGGCAGATGATTGGCTTCGGCGGTGCGAGGAAGCAGAGGGAGAAGTTCGATTGTACACTCGTTCCCTCGGAGGCTACGTACCTGCTTCAATAAAGGTAGATTGTCTGGAGGCCCCGGAGAGTGTGCTACCACGTAGATTAGAGAAGGCAGTAGCTGGTAAGGAAAAGCTAAAGCAGGTATGTGCCATCTCATCCAAACGACCGCACGATTAATAGATTCTTACATAGTTATATCACACGAAATTGGAGCAATTAACAACACTTACAACACGTCTCCAAGCACTTACTGAAACCCTTGGCGAGGATTCATTTTTTGCACGCGACGTGGTTGAACCACCCCCGGCGGATCCGTCCGCTCAGGATCCCGATGCAATTCGTGACGTCACTCCTGAACGATTTATGCGGCTTGAGAAAGAGCTTGTAAGAGGCAAGGCGGAAATCGTGAGTTTATATTCTGTCCTCAATATTCAATGCTGGTATACACGCCGCTGGGGGGAATAAGCCAGCAATGTTACAAATCTCCTTCCTCCCTCTTGGAATGGATTCACCAGGATCCGGTCTCATTACCTTGTGATTTACACTAGAATCAATCTGATATCGCATCTCACAGGCAAAACGACTTTCTGAATTATCAGAATTGTTTACCCAAATCGAATGGCTTTACGCCGAGCTTGGAATCGCACCTGCATCCCACGATGATTGTCCATCCACATCCGCAGCCATATCTTCACAGTTTCTCTCGTCGACCTCGTCGAACGATCCTTTCCTCACCTCCACTCCTACTCCCCTCTCCCGTGCACGGCAACATACCCCGCTTATTTTCCGACCCCCATCCGACGAAGCCGCTTATCATCACGTCTTCTCAGCCTGGACGAAACGCCTACCTCACTTTCTTCAGTCTCTCCGAAACCCACGCTCCTCGCGTGGGCCGCCGCCCAACTTACATCACTTGAAGCCACCAAGACTGCACGCGAAGCCCGTATCCAGGCGGTTTACGATGAGCTCGAGGGGCTATGGCGGCGCCTAGGCATTGATGATGCGGATATCGATGCATTTGTGGAACAGAACCGTGGAAGCACAGGAGATGCCGTCAAGGCATATGAAGAAGAGCTGGAAAGAATGTTGGAGGTGAAGCGAGAACGTATGGGCGAATTTGTGGCAGGTGCAAGGGTCGAAATCGAGAATCTGTGGGAAGCGGTGATGTGTGGTGAAGAAGAGAGGGCCTTATTTGCGCCCTTTTGGGAAGGTATGTGTGTTATGTACTCCGCCTCCAACTTATATCTTCATATTCGCTTTTGTAGATGTATACACTGAAGAGCTGCTCAAAGTGCATGAGGATGAGATCCATAGGCTCAAGGAGGAAAACGTACAAAGGCACCGCTTCTTGCAAGTATTAGCAAGTACCTGGAAATATGTGATGAAGAGAAAGAGCTAGCTGCCGCCGCATCTGATCAGACGCGTCTTCTCGGTCGAGGCGCGCGGGATCCAGGTCGACTGCTGCGGGAGGAGAAGATGCGCAAACGGGTTAGCAGGGAAAAGCCTCGAGTAATTATTCAGTGTGGCTATTGTGATATTTGCTGCTAATCAAACTGTATAGCTGGAACAGGATCTCTTTGCGACTATCCCACACTGGGAACGAGAGACAGGCAGAGCCTTCTTGGTATATGGCGATCGATTCATAGATATCCTCCGCGACCGTCTGGGTGTGCCCGCGGAAAAGGAGAAGGAGAATAAAGCCGTAAGGGGTGGAAGTGCTCCGCCAATACCCAGAGCCAGTCGTTCGACAACTCCTGGATATGCTCCTGGCCCGCGTGCAGGGACGGTTAGGCCAGCCTCGGCAGCACCCAATGGGGCTCCACCAACCAAGAAACAGCGACTTGGAGAATCAGGGATTGCTTCCGGGACACGCATAGGGAGCATAACACGGGAGCCACTCGGTGCACGGAACGGAACCGCATCGCCTACCAAATATGCTTTGGGTAGGAGTACAAGCGGCGGAAGGCGGACACCTGGGGAGTCTGGGTTACCAAAACGGTCTGAAACGGTGGTACCACCCATGCCCACCATCAAACCTACTGGACAATACGAGGGGCTGGGCTATGGGAGGCCACCTCCCACGAGTGCAAGTCGGGGTGCTAGTGCTGGAACATATACAAAATATGCACGGCCAGGACAGTCTGCAACGCTACCGCCGGCCAAAGCCACAAAGGCACCACCCCCCCGGAGGGAAAGTTTCAAGCCAAGACCGAGCGTCGATTTGGCAGATATTGGGCTAGGCGCAAGCGCTCTCGGTACAAGAAAATGGGGTGCTTTCGGAGGAAGTGTTCGGGAAGAGGTTGAGGAGTAATTGTTTTCCATTCTATCATACTGGGGCCTGTTCCTTTTCTGCCGATTAATTTCCTCGATTGTAGACCTCTCTATGGCAGCGCAGAAGAGAAATTTGAATATCTATTCGTATATTTATACGTACCCACCGCGTGTAAATCTAGTGTATCCAAGACCGAATTATGAACACCATGCATGTACATCAAGTTGTTAATTGACCTCATTTTTGAATCTGGAAATCGGCTGGACGTTGAATAATGGAGTTTCAATCACGACTTGATATTGTGGGAAGAGCTCGCTGATTGGCTGCTCCAGCCTCCAAGCCCTCAGCCTCACTTTCCATCGTTATGAACACTAGTGTCAGAACAGTTTACTCAATGTTCCTTACATAGGTTCATCAGTTTGTCTACATCTTGCCTTCCAAACAAAATAAAACAAAGCTACGAAATACCAATAACACAAGTCCCTCAGGCTACAGCAATTCCAACAAGTTGAGCTGAAGCACAACCTCAAGCCATACATTCATGGCTCAAAACTATGTGCGGTCATAGCCCACGTACCTATGCATACGCCATTGGTGATAACGTGCTTGTACGTAGAGGCCCCAAGGCCCCACGGCATCAGTAACCAGTTGTGTCACAGTGGCCCAGCTGCAAACGCAGTGATCAGCGCGCTGGATTGAAGCCGATATCCATCACTCAAACTCAAGATCCGTACATGGGAAGTGAGCAAGATTCTGGAGTTTCGCGCTTGGCTTCTGCGCTTCCACCGTACCCCACAATTCCGCCGATACATCAGGCTCCCTAAACCCAAACGGCTCCACTGCTGACCTAGAAATGAATAATTTTATGAGATAATCATACAACTTATTTTACTCAGAGTGGGTACCACTGTTCTCCAATACTCCTATCCGCGATATAAGGCGCCAAGAAGTGCAGCTTCTCGGGCAATCAAAATCTGGGTTACATGTGGAACTTGGAAGTAAGTCGCTTCAGTTTTCTTCCCCGTAATACATGAATTATTTAAGAAAAAGATCGTCGCCTACCCACTACGAGGTCCTCATAAATATACGATCAATTCACCTCATTCGATCAGGACCACCCCAACCATCCCGGGTGGCCCATGCATTCCGAGCTCGGAGCCTCCACCCACCCTAGGCGAACCCACTCTAGTGTTAACTTCGATTACACTGAGAAGTTGGGCTACTGAAATCACACGTGAGCTGTTGCGTCCATCGTGAGCAGTGTTATCCCATGTCTGATACAACCCTCGCGATGCAGCGGTCATTTGCTTTTGGCCCCGCTACCAGCACATCAAGCCCCATTTTGCTATGATAAGCCCAAAAGGTTGTGGGTACTCTAGCCAAACAACCATACCCGCCAAGCCCCCTAAACCTCAACTATGCAAACCCCTACTTTTACCGGCGTTGGCGACCTGTAACCAACTACCTGGGACGGTGATCCGGAACAATACCCGAGTAATTCCTGACCGCACTCTTTCCCGGAAACACCCCCAGTTTCAAGAGCGCATGGCCCCCTGGAGGTGTTTGGCCCAGCTCGGACCGGTCTGTATATGTAGATGATAACTGTCGATATCCATGCTATTAATATCCTTTCGCGACTCCTCTCGATAATCGGCAACATCCCATGACCAGGAACCCGTCGGCGTTACTACTCACTCGGATAGCTCCATCCTACCCCTGATCCAGATGCTTAATCCACCATCTCAGAGTCACATTCCTCTAGGGTTGATATATCTGGATGGTCCCTCTAATTACGGTAGATCAGACTCCCTTGATACTTCTCAACAACCAACATTGGTGTATCACCGGCATAGCAATCCGGCATCCGAATCACTTGCTTGGAACTGCCGGGGAGTCTGACTTCCTACTGGCATGTATCCGAGTCGATAGTCTCCCAATTTACTTTTCAATTGTGACAGACGTGAGAAGAAGACAAGCATTTTGTCAATTACTGTCGGGTTTATTATACCAATAACACGCTCGATCTGCTTAGCCACGTTCGAATCACTCAGACTGTCGGTGCAGAGGGAGTCCGCGGAAATCAGCTTGACGCGACCATACAGGACCAGCTATCCATCGCTAGGAGTGACAATTGATCCAGCCTGCGTGGGATATGAAGTGATGACATTAACAGGAAAAAGATAATGTACAGCTTGAAAATAGTATCCTAATTCGATTCTCATTATTATGATGGTCATAACCCGAGAGTAAGTGGTGGACACGAGTTCCTGGTAATACACATGTCCTATCATGTCGGCTCAAACACCAATAATTTATATTTCCGAACCTATAGATACCTGCATTCAGGCTCATGATCAACTATCATCAAATCCCTTCGTGTACGGGTGGCCAATTCCTTCTGTAATAAATGGATTAGGCGATTTCGCCGTCGAGTTTGACGGGTGAAACCGCCCTACCACTGCCAGTTGTCGGAACATACGGACTTTCGGGCATTATGACAGTCGAAGCGAATCCAATCCTCGTGCTCTGTGCCTGTGAAAACGTATCGTGGGCCGTCGGGCGGTTGGCTTCCGCGGACCAAGCCTTTCCCTGGGCAACCCGGAATATTATCAAAAACGGGGCAATTATCTGGAGGTAAATGAACAAAAGATTGTATGCAATGTGGAAAGTGTTACATACCTGGACTTGGACGATGGACGGGTATACGATGGAAGAGATGGGATAGCTAAGCAGGGAGGGTATAAGGAAGAGAATATAAAAGACAACGACCAGTGCCGCGGATTCGATAAGCATAGAGACAACACTGCTATAATTTAGGGTCTGGGACTTCCCGAGTACCTTCACGATCCGACGTCGATAAACAAGCAAACGTCCAACAATCGAAAGCGTAGTGACAACGTTAAGCGCAAGCGTGATTGCGCCATATCGGATAAGGGTAGTCTCCAGTGGGGATTCTGGATTTTCTGCAAGAAGAAGAATCCCTGTCGCTTTACGCAACGAATAAGTATACTTGAGTGTTCCAAGGGAAAACAACGAACCAAGAGACACTAGGGGGAGGGCGCTAAGTGCCGATAGAAAGAGCCACTTGGGTACACTGCAGTCGCGGTATATAACCCAGCATCTCCAGAGCTATAACCGCGGCAATTGGCGTGCGAACGTTATTAATGAAGATTCCTCAACTAACCAACAAGCTATCAGCGCCCCAATTACTCAGTACAAAACATGTGTGCCCCAGAATTCCAAATGACTGGACGTTGGTTGGGTCCTTTTTGTCGGCTTTGATGTTCTCTTCCGTCTTTGTCGCATTGGAAATCATCGCTAGCGTCCCGAGGGCAAACATCCCCATTGTGTAAAATAGAAGTACCACATGTTGTCGTTGGCGTGTGCCTGACTTTGAACAAGTCTGCCAGAGGAGATACACACACATGAGGAAAAGTATGGTAACAATCCCATAGAAATATCCTGAGAGTATGGCCCCCTGCAAAAACATGGCGTCCATGCTGGTAGGTAGCAGATTTTGGAAGGCCATTGAGGCCGGGAAGAACGTTCTGGGTATCTGGTGGGAGGTTGGGAGATGGGGCGTTGTGGTTTCTATCGGATGGGACGGAAACTGGGCATTTGCTCCGGTATGCCTCAATGATATATACCACGAGGTCGTTGACAGATAGCTTCGCGATGTTGTCAAAAACCTGATCTTGAATCAATCATGGTACACTCGAACGTGGGCGCATTCTGGGTGGGCAATGATGTTGGGACATCGAAGGGTTGGTAATGGTATCGATTCAAAAAAACCCAGGTTGCGGTCCCACAGTTGCTGGTTAGTGTCTAATATATATATGGTTTAGCTCCCAGAACCATATACACATACTGCGAGAAATGTCGAATCTGGCGCCGGGGTGTCGAGGCTGACCCACTGTGAAGACAGTTGAGAGTATAATGATCATCATCGAGTCCAAATGCCTGCACACACAAACCTGATCCGAAGAGCACAGTGGATCAGAGTACAACCCATGCCGCTCTGAAAATACCATTGAAGCATCACGCACGTTCCTTAATATTCACAAGTTGTTCACAAGGTCAACTAAAGCAGTCCATCATTGAACCACTCCACCAAATTGTTGTCTGGTTCAGTTTCCCTGATAATAAATATTTGAAAAAATTATAGCCACCATCTCTATTACGATCCACGCTTTCTTTTCAAGATTCCCATCCATTGATCTTATGGCTTGGATTGTTGGAGTTTCCGTTTTACTCCTCCGAGGATGTCCCATCTGGCCTGAATTGCGTATCCCGGTTGGTCGGATGTTCTATATCCGTGGTCGCACGATTCGCAATGCCTCATAAGGTTGCACAGGTTTACCACTCCCCGGAGAGATGCGTTCACACAACCGATGTCGTATATCGCCCCCGCATGAGTAAAGGGGGTTTTAAAAAGTAGGTGGTTCCCCAAAGTTACATGAAACGATCAAAATTGAATAATGACCACGGGATTTCCCTCCAGCTGAATGTTTTGGGTTGTATGGTATAAGGCTCCATTGGAGCCAGAAAGAATTGTTATCTCACATTGAGTGCAATGTAGTATGGGGCCCGGTATCTATCAACTGATCTAAGCCAACACTCTGGTAGACAGGTCGATCAGACTAAATTCCACAGGTTAATAGCTTACCCTTGCCTATCTTCGCCACAGGCTTCGCGGGCGAATCCTCAATAACCTTGCGCCGAGGTGGCTGCCTATTTTTGGCTTTCCAACGCCCAGATTGTGCGCTCCATGAAATTCCTAGTTTTGTGTCGCGCAGATTGAAGGCCTAATACACAGGGCCTAGCCGATCCCCAGCACTGCAAGGTTACTTTAAAACCTCCAGATACCGTGAATTTTCACTGCCCCAATAAAATTGTGTCAGCATGTTCAACATGTTATACTTTGACCAGTGTGTATGTGATTATTATCTATACAACGGAACCTTGATGAAATCTGCCAAGGCTAAAATCCCAACAATTTCCGAACGATGCGCTGGGAATCTCCAGCACAAGATATGAACGCGCTTTTCGAAGCCATATCTTACGCATGCTATAGTCCCACACCCTTTCGGTTTCATCTCTCACCCGGATCGCCTCGACCTTATCTCACACCCTGACCAACTCGCTCAACAGTCGAGGCACTCCGCAATCATTTCCAGGCACACTTCGGGTTTTCCCCAGCCTTGAGCAGTCGGGATCAATATTCCATTACAGCTACACAGGTATGGAATCAGCCTTCTTGACCTACTGATACTATAACTATTACCACCGAGGGGCTCCCCCTGTGTGACTATATCAGCTTAATTTCTCTCCACAAAGATGGTCTCCTGGGCGGCCGGCTCATTGTGTGGCCCAAGAAGTCCTCCAAATAAATCTCAGACTTTTCCGGTCTTTGTGTTGACTTCTCCACAAACTCACGCCCGTAATATAGTAGTGTGTTTGAATTTGTTGAATTGATTATATATATACAAGTGGTGACGAAAATGTGGCAGAGGCTCCCAGACAATCAAATAATGGGTCAAGTCACTTTTGACACGGAAACTTCTAAACTTCTCGTTCGTGTAACAGCCAGCCCCTGTGTCTGTGTAGGACTTCCTCTCTCTAGCAAAGCACCCCATTTTGTCCACCAATCTTCCACACTTTCTGTGGCATCATGCTCGAATACATGAATTTCATCGTCCCAAATCTCGACAAACACATCGGGATCCATGTGATGCCACTCGCGTAGTGTTGTGGACTTCCGGAGCGAAGCATCACGCGCCTCTTGTGCGGGTCCATATGGCAGCGTCAACAGGGCACGTTTGCGCCTCTCCCAGTCTTCAGTTGTTTCGCATCGCTTTTGGCGGATCTCCTCGTATGCGGAGAGTAGGCGTGGAACTTGATCCGGGTGCTGAAGGCGGGAAAACAAACTACCCAGGGTCTGGGCATCCTCAATTCCCAACGCTGTATTCGCTTGGCCGCTCGGCTGAAATATATTTCAGTCTTCCAGCCAGTTTGATAAGGGGTGAAAAATTGACCATCATTGGATGGGCAGCATCCCCTACCAACACGACTCTTGCTCTTTCACAAACAAGACTATCAAGGTGAGGTCTATTCATGTGTACATTCACGGTCACAATATCGGCTAATTTGAATATTTTTTGAACCCTATGTTGATTATGGGCGGATGCGTGATTGAGTGAAAATCTTAAAATGCTAACCGTGGTTCAAATGTGTCCATATCAAGCTTGAAATGGTCAAGTGGAATTCGCGTGTTCCAATCATCACTGAAGTTGCAAGTGTCTTCATCCCGCAGGGGGAAACAGTATGTGACGAAAAAATCCTCTCCTCCATTCTACAATGATGATTAGCAAAGGGAGGCTGGAAGAGGTGGGGGCTCACAATGGTAGAGCCGTGGAATAAGTACTGAGCTCCTAGCCATATCGACCACTGAGTAAATGGACAGTCGTAAGCCTCGTCTTCAAAAGAATTCTAGGACCCGGAAACGTACATCCGATGTCTCAGTCAGAGGGCGCAGCTCATCATCCTGCCTCATAATGTCTGTTGGAATTGTAAATGTTAGGGAGACGTCTCGATTGGGTGTCTCAGGCATGTTTCTCCCTAGCACATATTCGCGAACTGAACTCCCTGCACCATCGGCGACGACAACAATATCAGCATAGCGAATTTCCCCGCACTGGAGGGTGACTGAGATTGTTTGGGTGTCTACGTTCACCACGGTGGAATTGAAATTGAATTGTACGCCCTCTTGCGAAGCTAAGTCGAATAGCAATGAATGAAGGTCGCCATGCTAAAATCTATTATTAATATGTAGGTGTTGTTAACCTAGTGGATTTACCTGAATAAATAGAAAGTCTCCCATCAACTGTCTTGTGAACTCCTTGGGTACGTTTGCTTGTCCAATTAATTCTCCTGTTTCGCCTGCGGTGGAATTCAGCTACAGTTTGGTTGGATCCCCTCAAGAATTAAAAACCTTGCTGAAAAAGAAAGTGGTCTATCCGATGACCAAGCTCCTGGAGAGGCTTTGCTAGCCCCCACTGATTCAAGATCCTAGTCATGTTGGGAGGTGATCTGGCCGGAAGATATAGTACAGTTTAATGAACTTGAGTAAGTGTGAAGTGTCAGTACCTTAGCCCCCCATGACTCTACCCGAAGTAATCGTTTAGTTGGAAGCAGGGTCATATGGATACTGAATCTAACCCTTTGCTTCCCATCTGTTTTCTCTAACACGGTGACGCGATGACCTGCCTTCTGCATGGCATATGCTGTAGCGACACCTGGGAATATATCTGTATAAAACTGCAATGCGCCCTAGGATTTATAAGCTGACCTGCGATACCGCCGCCTACTACAAGGACATTCAGAGGAAGGGGCCTCTGCGGACTAGAAACGTGCCCTGGCATTGTTGCGGGATAGAAGGTTGGACAGCGTCAAAGGGTGGTTCAGCGTTGGGGGACGGAGTAGGCTGGTAGAGGTTATACAAGGGAAGGGAGAAAACATTTCGAGAACATCGGAGTCCTGTATATATAGCGTGTGGGACATCACGTCGAGCGCGGCCATCACATCAATACAGTCTGTGTATACGGCACACGTGAAGCCCCGAGAAGTCTTGTATAGTGCTAAGCCTATATAAATTCCACACAGTGGTCACTCCTTGTGAAAAATGGGGGAGGCCACGTGTGGTGGATTTGATTGACGAAAACCATTAGCCAGACCGCAACTACCTAGCGATGTCAGTTGGATATAAAACGGATTGGAGTGGACCGTTACCGACTGCTGAGGTCGGCATGCCAGAGGAGTAAAAACATATCTAGAAGACCAAGCCATGATCATAAGCTCGGATTGGATGGATGTTGGCTGGCTGCCGCCCGCCGGCACCATATTATGGAATGTTTGCATCTGGACTCAATGTCCGGCGGTAGGCTATGGCAGACAAGCGCTGGTTCCAAGAGATACCCTGGTACGCCCAAGGCGAATGCATCTGTTGATGTACGGCTAGAAATTGGTTTGATATCAATCGGAGACTCTGTGGAGCCCTCCGCAATCAAGAAGAGTTCCTACCGGGGGAATCTCGAGTAAATCAAAATAGGCTTCACTACACTTAGGGGGCATCCGAAACGAGTTCAAGGTATCGTCGTGGCAATACAAAATAAACATGTTTCGTTATAAATCTAGTATAAAATTACAGGACGTTTACACGTTATTTGGTGTTACGTCTGGGATTCATCAAGGCGTGATAACTTCTCGCACTATTGCGGTTAAACTCGTCTTGTCCCTTTTCGTTTTACGAGCGTTCTCCATATGAGCATGTGACAGCTTGCTCCGGCGAAGACCACCACCTATTATAGATTGAATACCCCGTTTAAAATTAGAGGAGTATCGAAGGGGTGACGCACAGCGGCAAATATGAGAGGCTGATGCCACAAGTAGCGGGGCGGCGAAAGCAGCGCTCCTGCTATCGGATTTCCCGTGAGCAGCGCAAATGCCAATGCAAACGATAATAGCCCAATGCGGATGCTGCCGTAATTGAGTTGGTGATGGAATATGGTTCGACGGGAAATAAAGTTACCCGAGATCAGAAAGGTCGTTGTGGGTTATAAAGCGTGCCGCTGCAGGGGTCGTGATTGAAATGACTATAAATAGCTCAGCTGATGTTAGAATGAATGAACACAGTAATTAGCTCACCTCCACCAGAGAAGAAACCATAAAATACAGCGAATACTGTCACACCCGCGATACTTGTTGCCCCAAACATCGCAAATATCAAACCACCAGAAATAAGAGCGGACGGTATCATTACTATATAATCATGAATGAGGCGCATGACTAAATGTAAAAACCGCGCACCATTGAATGGCCCATAGAAATCAGCAGCAAAGTTGGGCACTGTCCTCCCAAGGATTGAGCTTGCGTTCATGATGGTTATCTAGACTCCAGAGGATCAATACGGTCATGGATGGAAAATTGGCAAAACATACCGAGTATTTAGTGAGTAAAGGAGAAACGCCATGAAGAGCGGCGTAGAGTTGCAAATAAAAAACTGGGGGCTATGATGGGATACAGCTTCATGTCATACTTGATCACGTACACGGAACGAACACTCCCCAGAATATCTGAAACCCCGGTCAAGGACGATATAATACGAAAAGTAGACATCATACCAGAAAGGAACCCAGAATATACACCAAATAAGGTATATCAGTCAATACCTCTTTTAGTCTTGATGTTTTCTCTCCCCCTTGACTGGTACGCGGAGGTAATCTCGTTCTCATGATGGCATTTGCGATGATAAGCAGGCCGAGGTCCATATACCCAACGGCTCTAAATTATATAGCCAGGTAAGAATGACACAATCTTCAGTGTCTGTCCGGGCCCACCTGACGCCATTGGCAAACCCCGAAGGCCTATGGAACAAATTGTTAAGTAAGATAGGATATAAGCATCCCCCAACGCTTGAACCTGTCAGGGATTTAGGCATCTATATGGGAAACAAGACACCGGCTTACCAGCAATCACACAACCCATGGCGAGCGACCTCTTCGCTCGGAAATAATGGGATGCCAAGGTGAGAGAAGGTAAGAACATCAATCCCATCCCGATCCCCATGCCCACTCCCTGGGCGAGGAAATTTTGGTAGTAGTGATGTGGTGTCGCAAGTGAGAGCATGAAGACTCTGTGATTATGGTTATGAGATGTGGTGATGATCGCTGATTTTATCTGAGAGTGACGAACGAGAAAAGGTAAATCACAGATCCTGATAGAAGACAGTGATGGAAATATCCTGCATCGAAGAGCCTGCCGGCTGGGAGTCCAATGGCAAAGAGGAAAAATACTTGTACGGAGCCAATCCAGCTTACTGTTGAGGGTGTGTGTTCGTTTAACGACACTCGCTGTTGCAATGAGCAACTAGTGAATAATGTGATATAGGCCGAATACTTGCTGTATAATAGTCTTGGTAAACACCAAAGGATTGGACCACGCCAAACGTGCAGTAGGTGACTAGGGCCCTACCATCGATGTTAGAGTTGGGGTGAAGCGAATTGGGAAACACTCACCCTCCGAGGACCGCCAACCACCCCCATAATCCGCCTTCAGGAAACTCTGGAGCCATCGGGTTTGGTATCGCGGCAGGAGGGGGGTGGTCAACAATCGTGTGGGAATGTTCAGACCCCTCCTTGCCGTTCGTTGTAGGTCTCAGAGGGGTCTTGCTACCTGTACTTGCAGTGCCGTGTCGGGAGGCTTCCACATCGTTTCTTCTCGACTTGAACATCATGGACAGGAGACGGTGAGTAGCCTGCACTCGGGCACATGTCAACACAAACCACAGGATCCAGTTAATCTACGCTGAATTCCCATGTCGCTAGCCAACGGCACACACCGGCTGGCTTCTTCTCATCCAAATATATACGCTGATGCATGCCACAGATCTGAGCGTGAGCCGGCCCCCGGGAGACTTTTGCTGAAGACCAATCACAAATAAAAAAACATTTGGCGTCCCCGAATATAACCACCCTGGTGCCACACGTTCGTCGGGAGGATGGCGGGACATGTCCGCCTGTAGCATAAGCGTATTGCCAACTGTTTGATTGATAGTTTTCGCAGGGACACGGCCCCTCTATCCGCCCTCTGGCATGCATGTGACTGTTTGGAGTTAACGGAGATGTCCACATCGGTGGAGTTCTCCGGCTCTGAAACCCAGCGTTTTTCTCCCGAGTGCCATTGCCAGTAATGACATCTATTCATGCGAAATTGTAAATTGATAGACGAGGTCGGCGAATGGTGGGAAAGACATCCTGAGTTCGATGACCAAAAAACATCACGATGGGTGCATAAAATGGTTCAGTAGGCGTTCGGGAGACGTTTCCAAGGGAAGAGAAGCACAGCCTACAGGTGTGCACAAAAGTCATGTTCAGCAAGTGGATGGGGATAAATGGTCCAGGCTTCCCAAAATATGTGATGGGAGTATTAAACAAAGGTGGGAGTTTCCAAGTGTCTGAGTACGTCGTCTGATTGGCATCCGTTCGGAGAGATGGGGTCCCGAGACACCGTGTGCACTGAATTTAGTGATGCTGGAGCCCAAGATCCTTACTAGTCCAGTTAGATAGCGGATTAATGTTTTGTAGCCCGTGACGATTTGTGACGTGATCCATATTGATCAAACTTGTTGACCGCCGCTGGATGTGCTTCACAACATGTTCTAAAACTTTTAGTCCCAACACTGGACATATGCCTTTTCGACATAGCTTAGCTATGTGATACTTTCGCATCGGTTACTGGTCTCAGAAGAAGCGGTAATTTGCCTCTTCGAGATCTCCGAAATCAAACCTGATACTCTCCGCGTGAGTGCACGAGTCGATTTTCGCCGTGAGGGATGTGCGTCACACTATAGACGTCCTCCCGAATCTCGCGGATGGGCTGCTTCTCGGCCTCTCTTTTATGGCCTCTGTGTTCTGATATCGATGTGACTTAAGAACTGATTACTTATCTTTCGCACTCCATGTCAGGTTGTAATCCAGCGAAAACTCTTCGAGCGGTTTCCGAACTCAACTAACGGCATTAGAAGTGCATCCCATGTCCAATGTACAATACGATCAAGTTACACCACTCACTTCCGCACGTATTTTTTAGACCCACCTCCTTATACCGGAAATCCTTGCCGATATCCATAGTCAATGCCCCCCTCGGCAGAAAAACCAACCTCGTGGTAAATTACCAGAACAGCAACATATCCGACTTACCTGGGAGGTTTCGATTTCCCAACGTATCTTATGATCGAAATCCATTACAGTCTATTGGGGGCTTCACTAAGTGAACGAATTACATTTGTTTGCTCACAGCCGGACCCGCACGTCGCATATAAAACAAGAACGATTTCTGTGGAGCCCGTCACATTTTGAAACCATGGATAACCAACTCTACCTCCATCCACTTTTCCAAACCAGAGAAGAGCATCTCTCCCGAGATGAGCGCGTCGCTCTGTCTTATCAGAGAGCACGTCTGGTCCTTCAGACCTACCGTAAGCACTTCCATTGTTGCGTAGACGTTCAATTTACATTGTTTCTTAGGGCTGAGTGCCGTGGATGTCCAGTTTTGCTCGCCCCGGTTTTGGTCCTTGATGACAGACCCCATCTGTTCACTTGATATTGCTATGTTCACCATGCTAGCAGCTCATGTCGGTCTTACAATCGGCACCTTGTCTCGACATTTGAAAAACCGTCCAGACTTTAAACCTCTGGTGGATCGCTTGTTGCGTTTCGATACTGTTGGAATATACCTTCTAACAGAGCGGGGCACGGTCTGGATGCTTACAATATTGAGACCACTGCGACCAAGACTGCACAAGGTTACATTCTCAACACACCTCGAGAGGAGGCCGCAAAGTTCGTTTAACCCGATTCATTATTACAGTTGTCTGAGACAACATCTAGATTTATGCCAGCATCAACTCCCGTTTTTGGTATCCCCAAGGTAGCCTTGGTTATGGCGCGTTTAATCGTGGATGGGCAGGACCGTGGCACGCGTTTCTTCATGTCCCGATTTGTGATGAACGTGAAATGTATCGTGGTGTATCTTCGGTTCGACTTCCTCCGCGAAGCGGAACAGCCCCGCTTGATTTTTCCATCACACGGTTTGATCATGTGCAACTACCTCCCACCGCTCTTGTTGCCTCGGATATGTTTGATCTTTCCATCCCGGAACAGCCCTTGGAAGCTTGGTGGGATGAAATTTGGAGGATTCAACTTGGAACCTTAGCCGTCCCTGCCCCGTGGATATCTGCGATCAAGGCTGTTGCTTATATCGGCGGGAGATATTCAATGCACCGGTGTCTTCAGGGGAAGCGAGATCAGCCTGTACCCATCATATCCTTCCGTACCCAACAGTGGCCTATCGCTCATGCCACCGCAGTTGGATTTGTCATGGATAATTGGTTCCCCCGTGCCATCGAACAGGCGATGGACAAGGGCATAGATCACCGTGTTAGACACGCTATATCGGTGATAGTCAAAACCACAGTGTGTCGGCACTTCCAGCGCTGTGTTCCGGAGGTTGCGGAGAGGTGCGGCGCCCAAGGAACTTTTGAACAAAATTATATGGCGCGGATCGAGGTATGTCAGGCGACCTTTTGTTTTTCAATCTTTGTTCAACCACACGTAGAACGACGGGAAAGGTGTTATCATTGCTGAAGGCGATGTGCTCACGTTATGTATCCGTTTATTCTCCGAGCTCCTGCTCAGACGTTACGAGATCCCGCTCCCGGATCCTGGCGAGTCCCTGCTCGCCCAGCATGCGTCATCTCTCCTAGAGGAGAATTCCCAACTCCTTAAGTCGCTCAACTACGATCACCGGAGCGATTCCTTCAATGCCCTCATTTTACCACAATCACAAACTGTCATCGAATCTATTGGACACGCACTAGCGTATTCCGCCGCACTCAAGGCGAAACTACCACAAATTATCCTGGATGTTTATGAATGTGCGGTCATACGCCAAGACCCAGCTTGGTATACGGAGCAAGCCGGCATAACCCGCATGGAGCAACGTATCCGCGAGGACAAGGCGGTTACAACAATACTTCCTCGCCTAGGCTCATACCTCTCGGACTTGAATATCGAGAGGTATGTTAAAGCTCCCATCGTTTCGGATGCCGCGTGGAAGTCATATCTGGACGATCTCCCCGTGTTTACAGGCACCGCAATTCCCCATGATGATCCCTTCCAAGCAATGCTGTAATGCATTGGCCAAAACTTGACGTCCCGCTTTTCGCGCCACCAATTCCGGTTAATAACTTATGTTGATTATGACCCCCACACCCTTTCTCTCCATCTGTCATCAGTATTTATCCACTGTAAAGCACTGCATTAGACAAAATGTACTTCAGATGTTTGGCCTGCATTAGATTTCCTGGTATTATTTGTAAGGAGCACATCCAATGGGAATCGCAATCAATGAAAATTATCAGGGCTTACTATTAGATGCGATTATTTCTATCCCCTTCCATCTTGCGGGCGGTAAATACCTGGCCGTCGAGTCGGATCCCTAGAGGAGCGGATGTTCCGGAAAGGGGGCTTTAATGTCTATTCTACGTGGGTGATCTAAACATAGAAAATACATACGTCGGTTCCAGCTTTCCTTTGGCCCGAAAATGATGGTGTGTATCGGTTTGGGGACCTAGGGTTGCACAAGCTACAAAATTGGCATCTGGTGAGAATAGAACGCCAGAGTCATCACTTGTAGTATGGCTTGGACAGCGCGTGTAACCTCAGCTTCTATAAACAAATGGCTATCCTGAAGATCCGGTCGTGCTACCAGTAAAACATGCGGAAAGTAGGATTTGAAATCAGGAATGCCCACAATCAATATTTGCGGCCCATTGCATTCTAGTGGTGCGGAATCATCCAATCGCGTCCAAAAAAAATTAAGCGTGAGATGCAGCGACTGTTGAAAGATTATCATAGCTATGTCATAGAGGGGTTACTCGGGGTTTTCTGTGTGGAGGTTAAATCTGATGATCTCCAATTATATTAGTCGCGCAGCATGACGCTAAGCCAATAGCAGTGGGATACAGCGCGAAGATCACGGACAAATACCCACCTGCAGCTTGAAGATCAGGACATTTCCACCAGACCTGGGGAAGGTATTGTGAGGATTTAGAAGAATGTGGTCGGTTGGGATAAGAATGAATTGAACCCGACGCGATGTTGAACGTGTGATTATTTGGTGCGAATTATCGGGAGTAGAAGTCGGGGGAAAGTCGCAGATCTCACACTGGACGGGTTGGTGTAGGATGGGCTAACGACCGCAGTGATAAACATTCCATCAGTAAACCCCTTTCGTGACTACGCATGCAGCCAAGCTTCTCCAGGAATATATGGAAAGACAACCACCTGGTTGTGGAATATTCCAAGTACTTGCTTTGGCATCGAACAAACATTCCAACTTGGCGTTGGAAAAATGCCCCAATACTGCCTGAACCCAAATGGATTACCAGTTATCTGCTCACCAATAAGCATGCCGGGGATTGAAGTCAAAATGAGAAGATGATTGCACGCGGAAATCGGTGACGCCCGCTGTTGGCTTTCGAATGCCGTGGGAGCGCCCATAGTGAGGGCAATGTAACGTTATTTAACAACTTAGTAATGTCATCTGATGGAAGGAATAACAATTTTCAGAAAGACTGGGACAGTGGGACCCCGTCGGATGGAGATAATTGGGGAATTACATCCTATGTTACATATCAAGAAGTACGTACCCAACATTGTCCTTGTGATGAGGGCGCTTTTGGAACATAAAGGGCAATGTATGCGGGGATGGAGTGTATGTTGGGTACCTATGGGGAGTCCTCGATGGCATCACCGGTGAGCCTTTTCCGTTTCCTTTAGCGAATCAAAGAACTGTTTGACATCAGCCTCTCCTACAACTTTGCCTTCTTGGGCGAATGGTCGTAGGTATTTAACGAGATTGTCCCTAGAGCAAACAAACACACTATTTAGCACATAAATGATCCAGGAACTATCATAGAACGTACCGCATTTCATTAAAAGCGTGAATGCCTTCAATGGCACGGTCACGCGGGAGCTTTTCTAGTGCACGCATCCCTAGCGCTTCAAATGAAAGACCTATTTAAATAGGACCGTTGAAACGATGTATTTAAAATATCGTGGCGGATTAGATACCTGAATCAGGATCTTCAGGGGGCTCATAGGTTTCCTCTTCCTCCAGCAAATACATATTTTCTTTGAGGGATGGTAGGCACTATATCATGTCAAGAAAATCCACTACAGTGGACCGGGCAGCTCACCGAAGGGCAATGACACCATCGCTCCTGAAACCCACAGGTGAGGAACACATCACCTGTCCCAAGCCTCGTATCAGGATCAACTGTCAACCCGCTACCTCCAAAGATAGCTTCGGCCAACAGATTAGAGGGGGGTGCCAAGCACTGGGGTCCTGCTAAACGCGCCCGCTTAGGGTCCGGATGGTCGGCATCAACGGAACGAGAGCGTTTGGTACCAACAATCAAAGACTCAGTTGAATCAACACTGATGTCGTCGCGATCGTTTCGCACAGAATCACCCAAACATGACCAAGGGCTGCATGGGTCATTCCGAACAACCATCATAACTCCAAGCGTACCAGCCCAGCGTTTAAGTGTGGGAATGCGTAGAACGCATGAACCGCATACGAATGATTCATAGTCTGAGCTGGATATAAGAGGAGGTGGAAGGTCCAAGGATGATGCTTCTGATGTTGCATCTTCCTCCATGGGAGGTACTTGCTCTGATGGACAGTGGTCGACCGGGATCAAGGGGGGTCTTTCCCGAAGATTGCAACAAGATTCATGGAACCAGTCCTAAAAGAAACGAGATCATTAACACCAGATCCGGGAAATGTGATTATCAGCACACAAACAGACTTCACAAGAAAGACATTGGATCATCGTCTCCACTTCTGTCTTGGGGTCGTATGGCCTACCACAGCGGCAAAAGACCCCCCGAAAATTTGGTCCATACATATTTGACACGTTTTCCTCTTCAGCTCGGGTGTGAAGAGTACAAGGATGGGGGATGGCAGTTGTAGGGCAATCACAGCGGAAGTTCCGCTTCGGGAATCTTTACACGAAAATAAGCATTCCGTATGGTAAGAGCATGATACTAACAGCTCAATTTGGTCGTGGTTGGTGTGGCAGGCTATTGAACAAGCTGAGCATAGACCTCGAGGAACAGCACAAGTGAGACACAAATAAACCGCCTGCCTAACGTTCAGTCATTAATGATGTACAGTGACTGGGTTGAGATACAGGGAAAAACCTTATGGGCCCTAGAGAATGTGTACACCGTGAAAATTCGTGTGGAAGCGCTAGAGCTGCTTCCTTGACCAAATTTTCCTGGTCTGAGAGGAACTCAGCTAGTGTAGACATTATGGGCTGCGAATGGTTCAAGGTTGTGGAGCGGAATACTAATAACTATGGTGGCCAGCGTGGTTAACACCAGTACCAGTAGCTATGTATCATGCATCGTCGTGATTTTTGGGGGGCCACGGGCCGGAACCCCGTCCATCATTTGTAACCAGCCTGGGCTCCTGTGGGTCTTGGAGTCAAATATTTCTTGGACAACCTGCCGTGGTTATACAAGCTTCTACCTATATACCACTGCTGCCAGGGTCCACAGTACATAAAGATATCTTGTTTACTCCGCTGCACATTGGCTGGGATTTTACCTCCAACCGCGTTTGTCATACGCCCCTCGGAAACCTGACGGAAACGGGCTTGACTCACTTCACCGCAGTCTAGGGATATAAAAGACTCGGCCATTGTGTTAAAGAGTTTCAACGCGACTCTAACATAACACCAATGTCGAACAAGGCGAATGGTGCTGACCCAATCCTGCTGACCCTCTTTGCGAATCGCTTTATGAGCGTGGCGGAGGCTATGGGCCGATCTTTGCAACAAACTTCTATCAGTACCAATATCAAAGAAAGACTCGACTTCTCGTGTGCTCTATTTGCGCCCGATGGCGATCTTGTTGCAAACGCGCCGTTTATTCCAATCCACCTAGGATCAATGAGTTTGTGAGCATTCCAGTCTCTAAATCCGCTGTGTGGGTTGCCATATATATACCTCTAGCGCCGTTAAATACCAGATGAAGCTTCATGGAAAGGATTTAAAGGAGGGGGATGTCTTAATGACAAATTCCCCCCATGCTGGGGGCTCGTGCGTGTCAGCGATCGTCTTGCGATTATAATTTTGAGGTCCCTTCCAGCCATCTACCGGATATCACCATTATCACGCCTGTGTTTGATTCTACCACTAAGGAGATTATCTTCTTTACAGCGTCACGCGGGCACCATGCGGATATCGGTGGAATACTTCCAGGATCGATGCCCCCGACATCCGTCAACATTTTCGAGGAAGGCGCAGAAATTGTTAGCTTCAAGATCGTGGATAATGGGGTGTTCAACCGAGAGGGCCTCATGGATCACATGGTTGAAAAACCAAGCCACTACCCCGGAAGTTCGGGATGCAGGAATTTTCGGGATGTGGAGAGTGATTTAAAGGCGGTCAGTTCTTCATTAACACTCTAGGCAAATCCCACGATTGAGTCTCCCAAAAGCAAATAGCAGCAAACCATAAAGGGATCCAGCTAATCCATGCTCGTAGGTTTTATCATTCTCCTGGATGGATTCTTCGTTCCAATGCACATTGAGATAGTTGTTGCTGATTATGGGTTGGAAACTGTACAAGAGTACATGTACCACATCCGATCCAATGCTGAGGCGTCTGTTCGCAACCTCTTACGAGATGTTTCCAAACGCGCAGGCACCAACGTCCTAGCCGCGGTTGATTATCTTGATGATGGTTCGCCGGTGGGCTGCCCGTCCTTACTCCCTGACCCTCTTATTAATGTTGAATGTAGATACAACTTCAAGTTGAGATTGACGTCGCGAATGGCTCTGCAATTCTCGATTTTGCGGGCACCGGCTGTGAAGTACGAGGGAACCTAAACGCCCCAATATCTGTTGTTCACTCCGCGGTTATTTACTGCATGAGGTCAATGCTCGATGTTGATATCCCCTTGAATGCAGGATGTCTTGTACCACTAACTAGTGAGTTTTATATGGCTCAAATTTCTGTGAGTTTAATTCTTTTAGTTAATATCCCTGAAAAATCTCTACTATCGCCGTCCCGAACAGCGGCAGTATGTGGTGGCAATGTACTTACGTCCCAGAGGATTGTCGATGTGGTCCTCAAAGCGTTCCATGCTGCCGCAGCGAGCCAGGGATGTACCAAGTGCGTTCGCCTGCGAATTTCATTTCATTCTGTCCCGGATTTAATTGATGGTTTAATAGCAATCTTACTTTCGGTACAGGAGGCAAGGATAAGGATGGTAAGAGCGCCGCTGGGTGGGGATACTACGAGGTACTTTGGGTCTCTAATTTAGTTGTCTCATTGTTCAAACCATGGAACAGACGATTGCTGGAGGCTCTGGTGCTGGCCCGGGCTGGCATGGAACTGATGGGGTACACACACATATCACAAATACCCGCATCGGAGACGTCGAAATTCTTGAGCGGCGCTACCCCGTAATGCTGCATCAATTCGGCTTGCGTGATGGGTCCGCAGGGGTAGGAAAGTGGCATGGCGGAGAGGGCGTTATCAGGGACATCGAATTCCTTGAGGCTATGCAAGTTTCGATCTTATCCGAAGTGAGAAGTTCTTCGCCCCAACGAGTTCGCAGCTTATATCGCTTCCTTATCACTAGCGCAGAACACGACAGCCATACGGCATCGATGGTGGAGGGCCAGGGGCCCTCGGAAGAAATACATGGGTCAAACGGACGCGAAAGGAGGATGGAGACCTAGGTGATGAGAATGCCCCAACAACACGAGAGGTAAATATTGGAGGTAAAGCGACCGTATGGATGGGTAAGGGGGATAGGTTATTTCTCGAAACGCCCGGTGGGGGCGCTTGGGGTGCTCCTGAGGGCGATGATGTCGGGAAACTCAAGGCCGAGCTAGGGCACGTCAAGGCATGGGAACCAAGAGGCTCATTCGCAGATAGGGCAGCAGCCCAAGCTGGGTTTTGAACCCAACGGCGCCGAACAAATTTGTGTATATGTATTGTTGGATAAAAGGCCCCATACATTCCCTCGTACATCTACCCCTTTGAAGTGATAATCGATAAGTTTCTATAAATTTGTTTACGCGTTTCTTCCATCAAAATCACAACAGAGCTCTCGCTTGAGCTACAGGGGCCGGGAAGGACGAGATGACCTCGTAAATTTGTTTTGAAATAGCTTCGGGCTGCTGTTGGACAACCTGGAACGGGGACATATTACTGCATGGGAAGGAAATATATAAAACATGAAACCCACGAGATGCCCGGCATTTGGAATGTATCGAACAGAGGCCGGCGACGCACCCATGCGCGGTCGAGAGATTGCTTCCTTGATTTCGCTAGATCTACCTATTTGTTAGCAACCCGCCATCTGGATCGACATTCAAACTTATGCACATCATTTCATCTATTGCTCCCCAGATGAGGTGGACAGGGGTGTCCCTTATGGTTAGTTCGTATGCTTTCATGCCATCTTCCCGCACACCAGGACTTCGAAAACAAGCCTTGAATTCTGAGTGAGCAACAAACAAGAAAAATAGGGTTGCATGCTCACGATTTCTTGCTGTTTTGTGATTGCAGTCACGACGGCTTTGAAGTCATGGAATTCGGGGAGAGCAGAAGCGGGATGGGGTACCAGACCATGCTTCTAGGGAAACATTATTATTGACTAGAAACAATGCATGCCCATTAGCAAGGTCTCACTCACCACGTAAAGTGCGAGAACCCGAGGATCCCACTGGCGATATATAGGAGCCTTTGATAACTCCATCTGAGCTGCCTCCTGACTTGACCATATTTCGGGACGAAGCCAGACCCAAGCTTGAGTCCTCTTGAGAACCTCAGACGATTTTTTGAAATGTAAGGGTCTTATGCCTGCTTCAATAGCGATGATAGAAAGCCAAGGAATTTTGGGACTCAGTTCACCCATTAAAAAGCTGTCGGTCACTATGAATGAGAAAGCAATAAAATCCAGGTGAACGTACATAGCCGGAGCACCAAAGGAGTGGGCTACAGCAACTAGCTTGCGCTGAGAAAAATCGATCATGGCCCCGCACGAAATCCCCGCGGTTAAAAAACGATGTATAGCCCTGCTGTATTCTCGTGTATGCCCTTTGGTTATACTTTAGTAGCGCACATGATAAAGTCAAGATATACTCCCATACATGTATCCGAAAATTGGGTTTGTAGAACCTCACGGTTCAAAATTGCCGATTCGCCATGATTAGGGCATTCGATAGAAAAAGCGTCGCGTATAGTGAAAACGTAACGCGTACAGGAGAGCTCGAAGAGATTCCGGATGGCGACATCCCAAGTCTCTTTGTGCGTGCCAATGGCGTGAAGAAAGATCAGTGTATACCCATCCTTGGAGCTAGTGTGCTTATTCCTATATCTTGTAGCAAGGACATGGAGGGGGTATGAAGATGATGGAAGAACGGACAGCTGCTCTGTAATGAGTTCGATCATGTCTTGTCTAACGGGTGCCCCGCAACCAAACTCTAAGTTAGATATTTATATTCGAAGCAAGACGAGTTGTTCGGTATGCATCCCGGCGGCAGATCAGTCCGTGTGCAGGCTGACGTTAGAGAAAGCAAAACTCGCGGACAAGGCGAACATCACCAGCCCCTTCACCAATGCCGGAGAAGGTTTTTATGTAAGTTAGTGACCGGTCGAAGGTTACTAACCTATTATAATCAAGCGCCGGGGTCTCAACCCGGCCAAGCTCATTTGGCACAGCCGCGCGGTCCACGAGTCTGCGACCGACGAGGATGTTTGGCAAGACCTTACATAGCTGGGCCATGCCAAGTGGAAGAAGAGTGGAGCTCGGGCAGGCGTTGGCGGCCTGAGTTTGATAAAAGTCTGAGGTGGCATTCCTACTAGCCTAAGATCATCCATAGGGGGTGGCCCATGGCCTCATGTCAGGGTTACGATAGATGACATCCCGAAGCGCTCTTGCTCAAATTGGGTGTTCCGTCACCATAGAGACGCCAGCGAAAACGGGGGCCTTTGGCTTAGCTAGGGGTCGCTTCCTGGAACCAGAGTGTAGTATACTCGGTTGCCCTTGTTGGGAGAGAACTACACGAATTTTCGGGGCCTGCGGGGGACCACTACCACTATGCCGCACTAGCAGCCCAGCACCGAGGGGTGTGGAGTGTATTTTTCAGTATTTATTTTGGACGCTGAAATAAGTATTCATATTCACTGAGATTTGCCAGGCCAGCAACTGTTCCCTCTCAGATCTCAGGCGCAAGAATTTCTTGAAAACCTTCATGAGATTCTTTATCTTTAGAAAAGGAGTGGTGAGTAGTTATGAACCGGTTTTCCAGGTTTGACTTTCATCGACAGCTGGCAAGCTCAGGCTCCACTCAGTATTATATTGTTTCATGTTTCGAACATGAGCCATCAGCATGGTATGGTTGAGTCTCTTCCTGCAGTTTGTATTAAAAGGATTTGAAGTTAGCCATCATAGGACGCAGCGGCATTTTCGACTTCGATAAATTAGCGAGACTCAAAGTGCTTGACAGGCCCCAGAAAAGGTCGGGAACCCGAGGTCCGAGCCCAAGACCGGGGATTTTTGATCTGCATCAGCAAAACCAAATATTTGCCATAGAGGCTGTAGAGAGTCATAGAGGGTCATAGATATAGTAGTAATTTTTATAGATGAATATAGTATTTTATAGATATTATAGCAAGTCATAGTAATCTAATACATTTGTGTAGAAGGCCTTAGCCACGGATAGACAAGGTGGCCGGTGGATTTACAAATTTCCATATTGAAGGAGGAGCCATGACGGGTACGCGCTGCATGGATTAACTGCTGGTATCCCAGATACCTGCAGGTCATTGATACGCCGTGGATTCCCCCACCATGTCCTTTTGCCTCGCGGTATTGTTCTACATGTCGATTGACGCGGCGAATGACAACGCGAGGGTGGGGAAGTTTGGTGAGGTAGCCACAGGATAATACACATGAACCTACGAGGATGATATAGTAGATTTGCGTTAGTAACCGCTCCCTCGTATGCGAGGCGGCCAGCACTTCTCTTGTCTGCGCGAGAGCGTATGGGCAGATGAGGTGGGAGCGACTCGTAGTGATGTGCCGGCTCGGCTTGGCCTGAAAACCGCGATTTAGGCCCAGCTTTGGAGGGCCTAGGCTCGCAAAAACAGGAACTTGAGCCGTGGCGACAGCCTCAGGCTGGCCCGGGTTCACCATCAAATTGGAGACCCCATATGGTGCTGCTCAATGATGACCACCTGCCCCCCCTCCTGCCATGCAAATACCTCGCAAACATGCCATACACACCGATTGGTGCGATAGCTATGTGCTGCGAGGTGCGACGGCACAAGGGCGAGCAGCGATGTCCAGTTGCGCCACTTACCAGCACCCGCTGTGAGCCAGAGGATGAGCAAGTAAGGCACAAGCGATAGGTAGCGAGAAATGCAGGGGTGCAGGTGGGAGTGGAGATGTAGAACGGAGATCAGGAGCGGATGCATGAACGAAAAGGTGTACATGAGCGAGGGCAGGTGTGTGATGGAGGACAAGGGTGCGAGGGACCGTGGGCGGGTGTTGCGTCAGGCCTTGCGGGCGCGTGGGGCGGGGTAGGATGGTGCGCAGGTCGCTGTGGGAGGGTGCGGATACCGCCTCCGACTAGAGACAGGTAGCTGGCTGTTCAAACCGTGATAATTTGAGCCGGAATGTTGTAAAAAAAAATATGTTACTTACCTGGAATTAGAGAGATGAGTCGTTTTGTGAGGTGCTGACGGACGGATGGTTGCGAGATCATAGATGGCTGGGTTGCGGGCTGTCCGCGGGATGCGCCAACGTTCTCAAGTCAATTCAAGCTCCGAATTAATACGATGACATCATACATGGTCTGTGCGGGCTCCGCAAGGTTCTGTTTATGGCAACTGATTAGGCGCACACATTATTAGCTGTTGATTTTGCCTCAAGTCCCGCACCACTCTCGTCTCAACGCCTATGTATTCCGTCGCTGCTCGTCCCCCCAGCCCAACCGACTATACCATTGATGCCGGCAAGCTACCGTATTCATTCATTCAACGTTCGCCTCTAATTGCGCTCTCAATGCTCAAGTGAGTCGTGTTGTGGTCGCTCCGATTTGCCAAATGACGGATGCTCAGTGATACATGCTTATCATTGACCTCAATTGAAAGGATTCAATGGCTGTAAGTTTTTTCTCCGTGGATATATTGTAACAACCAACGATTTAGTAGTATCACCTCCCACCAACATCAATGCTGTCGAACTCGCCACCCTCGCCACACACTACAAACACCAAGATAGTGTCAAGTCTTTAGTCCCCATGTGTGTCGTTTTCCTAACACATGTGTATCTTCATCATACTACAGCCCCACATTCAACACCCCACCCTGCGCCTTCATAACTCCAGCATCCGCTATGATCCGCGGACCACCATACTTGCGCCCAGCCCCGATGCACCCCCAGAGTAGCACCGGACCATCTTCCATGCTGTGTGCCCCCTCCGTCTGCACCGGGTCCTGACTCACAAGCTTTGACACAGATGAAGCAGCGGGATGGGTCATCCCGGGGCCCCCGATTCGACCCCGACTACCCTGCGGCTGCCTCAAGGGCTTCATCTGTGTGTACAATGCCCAAAAGCAGGCTGTGCGCAACGCACAACACCGTTTGGTAAACTTCATACTGCTCGGTGCGCACTGCGCCATACACTGGGGCGAAGGCGATGATGACCGTGTACAGGGACTCGGAATACGTTTTAGATGGATCACGGCAGTGAAGCAAATTTCCCAAATGTATTTTAGAGTAGTCGACAATACATTACTATTGTTTTCCATTGCGTCGCTCAAAATTTGAATGGAAAGTCTAATAGTAAATAAATATAAGACTACGAGCAACTACATAGTTCTTTATAGATATACCAATAGGCTGTATAGCCCTCCGTAGAGCGCCATAGATCACGCTGATGACTCCTGAGCACTATAAACAAATAGACCTATACTATGGCACTACAGCACTATAATTCACTACGAGTCACTCCTGAGCACTCCGCAGGGATTACCTGCTTTGCTGATGTGCCATGTAAGTTGCGAATCGATTAGTATGTTCGCTTGGCAGAATGAGAATGCTGGCAACTGCGCTGAGCTATTTTCCTTGAGTTCTTGATTTGAACAGGCTATCAAGCCGCACACGTGGTGGATAAATAGCCTAATTTTGACGACGAGATTTGGCCGTGTGGGTGAACATACTAGTACCTTGGGCCTTTCCTCAAGGCTCGAGGCTCGGATTAGCCTACTGATCGTTGGAAACCTGTATATTTGGTGGGTGTTTTGGAGTATCGATTCATTGGGGCTTTAAATGGTCGGCCGATGTTTGCTTCCATCCACACCGAGCGGGGAGCATGAAGGAAAACCCACCTTCCAAATGTGGCAATTCTATCTCCTCTTTTGGAATGGGGATCTCGGCGAAACCTTTCCTCACTTCTTTTGCTGCTGGGGCATCCAAACTCCGCCAGGACAATCCCGCCGAACGCGTATATAAGCCCACCGCCGTTGGTTTTAACACTCCCAGTTTCTCCCTTTCCTTTCACTCCATTCGACCTGCCTTTGGACGCTCAACCATGCGTCTCTCGCACACATTATTTGCATTCATTTCCGCGTCGACTTACTTTATCCCCGCCGCGCTCTCCATACATCCTCATGTTTTAGCACATCGCGACTACATGCCTCCTCCACGCTCCATCGCGTTGCGTCAACGTAGCGCAATCCACTCACGCCACCTTATTGACATCTGCATTTCCCTTGATGGCAGCGTTATTGCAAAAGCTGCTGGTCTCCTTGGGCTGTTAACAGACGTTCATCTCTGCTTGTGTCTTGAGGTGAGTTTCATTGAGCTACAGTCCTCTCTGTGCACCTAAGAATTTGCCGCCAATAGGACCTTGACATCTTTCTCGATACGAATGTTGATATTCAACTCTTGATCACGCTTCTCGGAAAATATCGAGTTTCAAGCATCATCAAGACACTTGCGAGTGTATTGTTTATTTATATGTGGGCATCTCTAACATTGAGTAGATCAATGATTCTTCAAGATCCCGCCGCTGCGGACTCCCCAACCACGCTCATCGCACTTGCAACAATCAAGACCCATGCCACTACGATTGTGACTCGCCATTTACTCGGAGCGGCGATGAATGTGTATGCAAGGCGCCTCTGATGATGTGTAACAATAAGTGCGGATCACGCCCTAATGTAAGTGGTTGTGATGCGCTGGCCAACCTGGCGCATACATGTGACCATGCTGTCCATTCTGTCTTGCTCACGGGGTAATTTCCAGGGTTGTGGATCTGCAGCACCTCGCTCCTTGAAATCCAGGGCCCGGTTTATTTCAAATTTGGAAGAAGCACAAGAGTACTGCGGACCCAAGCGAGCCGTTTGTGGGGTTTCTACGGAGGTCGCCTTTGACTCCTACCCGTTTGAATGTGTTGACCTGGAAACCGATCCGGAGTCCTGTGAGTCTCAAATATCTCAATAGGCTAACTTGCTTAGCGCACGGTCTCGGCAGGTGGCGGTTGTATGGTTCCGCACCCTTTCCATGAATCATTAGCTTTTTCAGGACGTCAAGGAACAAATTGCTATACCCAATCCAATGTGCTTAAAGCAAGCTGTTTCGATTCCCGTTGCATCGTGAACAAGTGTAAGGATGGCTGGACACCTAACCTTGAAACAGATCAATGCGTTTCAGCGCAAAGTCTTGTGGGTATATCTTCGGGGTCTTCTAGAATGAAACGAGAAAGACGCGCTCTCACCTCGGCTAATTCAAATTTGGAGACAGCTCTTGTGGTCAACTCAGATTTCAAGACACGAATCAGCAGATTTCTAGGCTTGTGTGCAGCGGCCGCCCGTAACTGTCCTCCTCTCCCCCCTCCGTCCAACGCCTCGAGTCTGGGTTCTCCCCCAATTGATACTCGGCTCACAGAAGTCTTCGTCAACGCTCTGGTATCCCTCTCCACCGCGGAGAATGTCTCGTCCCTAGTCGACGAGATAAACGCGACTGCCAACCTCCTCGCATCCATGAGTATCTCCTTGACTGGCTGTGATTGTGTTGAGCGCCTCGGCCTCACCCACTTTTCGGAGGAAATTATTGACCTTACTGCCAAAGCACTTGAATTGCAAACATGGTGCAATAGTCACAGCGTGATCCAATTTGCATCCGGAACTCCCCTCGATTTGGACCTTACCATTGATCTCGGGTTATCCACACTACTGGTCGGACCCCCCCACGCGGGGGGTGTGGTGCCGACAAAACACAATCCGGCAGGGCCGTCCAGCCGAGAACCCAGTTCCCCATCTCCGGCACCGCCTAGTTCTGCTTCTATGGTTCGGAATTCAGGAATGCCGCCTGAACCTACCTCTCCTCCGCCCCCTCTTGTTCAATCCACCTCCACACTCATTTATTCTGAAACTCGCCTGAGGATTGATGCCATTGTTGCTGCCGTCACCGAACTCAAGAGTTTTTCGCCACCGTCCGCAGATTCTTTCGATTCCAGCCTAATTGGTTCAATTGTTGAAACGACTGTTAGTCTTGTGACATGTGGTGATGTCTCCGAATTAATCGCCCATATCTATGCCCTTGTCACCATTTGCGATCAGGCAAAGGCTGCATTGGACAGTTGTAGCTGCGGAGAGGGAGCTTTTACCGATTCTCTCACGAGCGTTGTTAAACTTGCTGTGGATCTTAAAAATTGGTCTGACCAAAATCCTGTTGCGTACCAATCCGGCGGTTCCCATCTGCCTGTTCCTAACACATGCGCTTGTCCCTATCACCATGGTTCCTCTGTGCTCATCAACCAGCTCCTGGGCAGCAGGGCTGAAAAATCAGTCATTGGTGGAACGAATTCTTCGTTCGGTAGCCCGAGCCTTGGCGAGAGTTTTATCACCTAGCCGGTCAACGGCACTACGTTTTCTATCCAGTTGTACGTGCACCTACGCCTTTCAAGCCGGCTTGACTATTACTCACCATTCCTGGTCCATAGCCCCACTTTATGTATCATTTCATCGAACAGCAACTATGGCCTATACAACAACTCGCTATTTTTCGTTGAGTTTGGGCACCCGGGTCTGGGTCCAGTGAGCCGGGAGGGCGTTATTCTTATTTTAGCATAAATGCACAGTGTGTAAGTATGTGGAGAAATGTGCAGCTTTATTTGGTTGTGTCTGCCTATGTCTTCTACCTGGAAGCTCTATTGATGGCGATTGAGAATTACCAAACATCATGTCGACTTTGCCGGTGTCGCAGCTAGAATCGCTGAAATTCAAGGCGAACCAGATTATTGAATCGATTCAAGGATTGCAGCGTACAATTGAAAATGGATATCATGACGCGATGCCCGCGTGGCCGGACATCCTGTCAAAATACAACATCCTCCTGTCGCAGACACACAGCTTTTCGACTTCATTAATCACGCCAATTCAGACGGGGCCCACGTCAAGGCATGTCGCGACAAACGCGTACGAGCGTATCGCACTACATCCGGGCGCAGGCATGAGCGACGCGCAACTCGACAGCGAGGTGATACCGTTGCTGCGGAACCAACAGACGATCGACGTGCTGAAGATGGAAAGCGAGACGGTACGACGACTTTCTGAGCATATGAGCACGCGAGGAAGCGCCGGGGTGTTGGGCATAGCACCAGGGCCGGTGCCAAATGGGTTTGGGCAACGGAAGCAGAAGCCCGAGTACGAGGACGTGCTGAGGGAGTGCGAGGAGATCCGCGGGGACCACGACAGGCGGGTAGAGCGGGCGGTAAGGGCGGTGATGATGCTGAGAGAGAAATTCGAGTGGAAGCAGCGGGTGGAGGTGGAGGTGGAGGAGCCGGAGGAGTTGGGATGGGATCCAAGAGTCGGTGTGGCGCCAGGGCCAGGGCCTGGACCAGAGCCGGAGCCGGAGGATGTTGGGATGGAGTCGGGGGCGAGGGCGGGAGCAGCGACGAGGAGGAGGTCGAGGGTGCGCTCGTCGAACCACTGCTGCCAACCGTTGGAGTCGACGACGGTTGAGTCTGGTATTTCTATATTTGGCCACGTCACAACAGTAGTAAATTATATCATCACAACGTTTGAATTCCAATCGTCTTTCAGTTTACAGCAGCCACCAGCAGGCAAGAGGCCCGAGCTACGACAGCGTAGCCCACAACATATCTGATTTCCACCAGGCCCCTGTGCCCCTTCCTCTCATTTTCTTTCTCATTTCCTATTCTATCTACCATGTCTGCCGTTCATGCCCATAAACACACCGCTTCAGTCACCCAGAATCATAAAGCTCAACTCGCTAATGCCTACAACGAACTCGGAAAGGAACTCTCTTCCACGAAAATACGTGTCGTCGGAAATTATACCCTTGGAAAGGTCATTGGCGAAGGTCGGTCCCAATGTCTCGTGTCATCTCTACCACATTCTCACTCCATCTAGGCGCCTATGGGAAAGTCCGCATGGGCACCCACCGCCTGACTTCTTCTCGTGTAGCGATCAAGCAAATCCCCAAAGGTCTCTCTGCTTCCCTCACCAGAGAGATCCATCATCACCGCCAGCTCCACCACCCCCATGTCACTCAAATGTACGAAGTTATTGCGACCGAATCTTCCATCTGGATCGTAACAGAGCTCTGCTGTGGCGGAGAGCTCTTTGATTATCTTGTTGAGAAGGGCAGGCTCGGCGAAGACGAGACTCGGATAATATTCGGACAACTCTGTCTCGCCGTCGCCTACCTCCACGAGAACAATATTGTCCACAGGGATCTCAAACTCGAGAATGTCCTCCTGGATGAGCGCTGCCGCGTCAAGCTTGGTGACTTTGGTTTCACCCGCGAGTTTGAGCGTGGAGCATTCATGGAGACATTCTGCGGCACAACCGGCTATGCTGCCCCGGAAATGTTGGAGAAGAAAAAATATCAGGGTCCAGGTGCGTGACCCCCACCCCCTCGTCGCCCTGGCTTGACCGTCTCCACAGAGGTGGATGTCTGGTCGCTAGGGATCATTCTCTATTGCCTGTTGACAGGAACTCTCCCATTTGACGACGATGATGAATTCGTAATGCGTGAAAAGATAATTGAAGGAGAATTCGATGATCCTGAATGGCTTTCACGGGCAAGTGCAGTTTCTGGTCTTTGTGCTTGCCGTTAATTTACAATCCTAGAATCCCGAGATCTAATCAAAGGCATTCTTCAGAAAGACGTCACTAAACGACTTACTATCCCCCAGATTCTAGCCCACGCTTGGTTTACCTCTCGCGATGCTGACCTCTATAACACTCCCCTCGAACCCATTCAGCCATCTTCCCCAGAGCAACCCTATCCTATCCCAGAGTCTCACCGCTCTTCCGAAACATCCACCTTATCTGTAGCCTCCGATGATCCCTTCATCTCAGACGCTAACATATCCACTCCAACAACACCAAATGACTCCGATGATCCTTTCGAGGATAACACGGACCATAAGGTTGTTCACCCCATCCATAAAAACCCCAGCGAAACAACCCTCCGAAAACCCTTCATCCACCAAACTGACATTGACACCATTGGCTCGAAAATTGGGCGCCCGGAAACCGTCGTTGAGGAAGATCCTGAAGTACGCGGCCGCTCGCGGAGTCGGACACCCCCACGAGAACGTGCCAATTCATCAGGGTCAAAGCCACCGCCCATTCATCCTGTCCGCACGCCTGCGCGAACGAAACGACGCTCAGTTTCGTCGAACCTTTCAGATCCATCCTCCCCGACTGCAGACAAATCAGCCTTCGCCTCGCAGCCCCAAGCACGGGATTTAGATTTTGCTTCACTGCTCAGCACGCCATCACCAATCATTTTCTCTACACCACTCGAACGGGATCTGCTGAACACTTTGAGCCTTCTCGGATTCGACACGGCCCAGATTGTGCACTCAGTACTGACAGATGCATGCGACGCGGCGGGCGCGGTTTGGTGGATGTTGAAAAAGAAAGCGGAGAAGAAACTCCTTGAGGATGGCGAGGCGGCGGCCACCACACAGCCCGTGCCAGAGCCTACGGTGAAGAAGCAGCACAGAAATACTGGGAGCAGAAGGCACAGGATGTCAGTGGCCGTCCAGACCGAGTCAGGGATGGTTGGGATGCGGTCGGCGCCCCAGCTTGCATTCGTGCCCGCAACCCCGACATTTGCTCGCCCAGCCAGCCCCCCACGCCCAGTCACGCCCACGCGATCGCCATTACTGTCGCCCTCTTCTTCGACCATCGCAGCGTCATCGTCAAGGTCACATCCATCAACGCCCGCAGCGAGTCTCAAGGATCGTGATGGGCCAAAAGGGCGGAAGGCGAGGTCTGGCAGCGTAAGCATTATGCAAAGAGCCACCACGGCCTTGGAGGCTGCAGGGCTCGTCAAGAAAAAGTCATCCGAAGCCGTGCGTGACGAGAAGGAGAAGGACCGCGAACGTGAACGGGAAAAATCTAGGGAGGCTGAGCGGGAGAGGGATAGGCGGATGGCGAGTGGTGAAGAGCCTCGGAGCTCCCACGGAAGCGGCGGCTCGTCCAGGTTGACCAAATCACCGCCGCTCAAGGCAGCCAAGGCGCCAGCGACACCACCCCCCTTGCACCACCCGCAGCCGCAGATCGGATCCCCCTGGGTCCTTACCGACTCCCGAGACTCTATTGCGCAATACCCCGCAGCCCCCACCCCGGCAAACTCACCCGGGGATATGCGGCCCTCGCTCTCAACGCCGATCATATCTGATACGGCAGCTACTTCAAAACCTGGGGGGGCGCCTCGCAACCGTGCGAGCCTGCTGACAGCCTTCCGCTTGTGGTTCCATGAGGATCGAAAAGGCAAGCGAAAGGAGGCTGCGACAAACACCGCGGGTTCTACGCAACACTTCGGGTACGGCACAGGGGGGCGGGCACATACGAACGCAGGCCCTCCGGTCTTTGGTAGTGTGAGCACTGGCGCGAAGAGGAGGGGTAGTACATCGAGTGCAAAGATGGGGTCGCGGACGGGTGGGCACCGCGCACAGCGACCGTCGGTGTCGTCACGCCGGTCGAGTAGCATCAATTCGCGGAGGTCGTCTGGGGCATCTATACAAATGATGGTGCTAGACTCGCCACAGGTCCCGACGAGAAGGTCATTCGGGAGCCACACACCCAATTCGGAACGGGATTATTCATCGCGGCCCTCGTCAATTCGGAGTTTCTCGATGCAGCGACATCGCAAGTCGCCATCCGCGAGCTCCGCAGGCTCGACACACTTAGGGCGACGTCGCCCATGCAGAAATACCACCGACGCGCTGGATCGGGGTCCTCCACTCGCGTGGTGAGACAGATCCAGACTCCAGCCAGCCGCCCACCACACATGCGCTCCAACTCGGCGACATCTTCGATTCACTCGCCGCCCTCATCGCGGCCGACGTCATTTTACGAGTACTCCGAGAACGAAGGCTCACGGACCGCATCACCATATAAGATGCGTTCGCGGCGTCCTGCCGACGAGTATTCCCGGCGTATGGGTGGTAGTAGCAGCACCACCTTTGTCGCGCAGAAGCGGCAGGGGCCGTTCGTGAGCCCTGGGAACAGCTACGGGAACTCCTTTGGGCGCTCAAGCTGGAAGAAGTCGTGGGGTCTCGAACCGCCTGGGTGGCAATCACGTACGGCGCACATGCCCGTCGAAGTGCTTGCGATACTGCCCGCAGTGGAATCAAATTCGATTCGTGATGTCTTCTCGGGGCGCCATTCGCTGAGCCTTGGGGACGAGAGCGACTGGGTCGACGAAGATGATGAGGTGTCCGCATTTGCGGGGGGTCTCGGGCAGTTGGGCACCTCCGCGTCGGTGGCAGGCACTGGAGCTGCGGGGGCGGGGACGAACTCGCATGTAGAGCAAGTGGCGATTACGCTGTCGCCCGCGCCACGGGGACATCGCACGACGCCAAGCGAGCCGGGCGGGCGACAACACAGAAGGCGGGGCACTCGCCGGTCGAGCGCGCGTCGCCTGTGCCCCCAGAAAATGCGTATGAGACATCCGAGACACGGGCAGGGAGGCGGCAGCTACCTACAGGGAGATCGGGGCATACCTTCCGCCATGCTATCCAGGAGGAAGACGAGGAAGAGGATGAATGAGGGTGAGACGGACATATGGACATATGGACATACGGATATCACTTTCACTTTCTTCTCTTTTCCTGTTTCACTTATTCTTTTCTAGCCTACCATGAGAGGGTTGTGTTTTATGTCTCGATTCTGTTCTAATTGCTGTTATATTTATTTACATACCGTACCGTGGTTGTAGAGTACACCGGTCCCAACCGGATGGCATAGCAAGGCCTGTTTAGATACCCACCATCATATATCACGCTTACTACACGACTTGGGCTCGCGTCAACCCAAACCATTATTTCGCCACTGAGCGATGTAGCTATCATGACACCTTACAAATGGCTCATTTGGCTCTGGCGATATCAGCCATGATGGTTTAATGATATGATTCCGTGCGCCGGTATGTTCCTCTATACTAGTAGCGGCATTCTGTCGCGATCATTCGGTTATATCAAGTGCAAATAAGATAAGATTAGATCTCGGCTATCTTTCCTGGGCCCCGCGGCGGAGCTGGTATTGGATCCGAATGATCATCACCTCCATATTGTCTTAACCCGACAAGCTCAAGCGCCATAGAAATCAATAAGCTGCCAGCCAGAACGCCACATACCCGGCTTGGCAAGGATTCACGCAAAAATTCGCATATCTCAGGTCTCCTCATGGCAGGATAGGACTCGAACTTGAAATGTGGTACGTTCCACGAGTGCGAGGTCCACATCGGGTCATTAGAGCAATGGGCCAAGTCGGGGTCCACCAAGGGGTCACATACTATCGCTGATGCGACATCCTGTCAAAGAAATGATGAGCCGGAACATACGTCAAGTTGTGCAGCCGTGTCTGCCCCCTCCCTGAGTCCCCAGAGCCTGAAGTATAAAGTAAAGGGGCATTATGTCCTGGCGCTGGCTTCCAACTTGCACACACAAAAAAAGAAGGATGGGTAGCCAATTCCCAAACCCTCAGGCTCGTTCAGGACAAAGTTTTATACCAGCTCCGTTGGATGGCTCCTTGACTATTCCCGAAGTCTACGACTTCAACCTCCATAACAACGGAATCCACCCCCTCTTTGTGTATGACACACCCGATGGCGTACAGACCATCTCCTGGGGAAAGGCTGGGCGGGCAATCCATAACGCCGCCATGGTAGTGTCCCGCTCTATGTGCGCTGCAGGCAGCAAGCCCAAGGTGCCGGTTGTGGCTATCCTCGCAAACACAGGTAAGCGGGGCTCCTATGCAGCGCGCTTCTCATCTGATGAATGCATCCGTAGACCAATTCTCGTACTTTGCGCTCACGGCGGGCATCATGCGTGCTGGGTACCTTGCCTTCCCTATTTCACCCCGCAATTCAGATGTGGGTGTGGCAAACCTACTCCAGAAAACAGGCGCCCAGCACGTATTTGTGAGCCAAGATCAGGCCATGCAGAAGCTCATCTCCTCTGCCCGCGAAAGGGCAGCTGAAGGGGATGCTTCAATTTCGATCGATGTTCTTCCGGTCCCCTCATTCGAAGAGCTCTACGTTCCTTCAAATCCCGATCAAGAACTGCTTCCACCCATGCCGAAGCGTGACACCCTCGGAGCTGCTCTTATTCTTCATTCATCTGGTGTGTTAAGCCCTCCTTGTGTGGGTAGTTCATACTAAGTCCTCGGAGGCTCAACGTCTTTCCCCAAGCCAATCGTGCTTTCCCATCGCAACCTTCTTCAATGGGGAAGCCAACCTTGTACGACCTTCCCCCATGTCTTTTTACCTTGCCTAATCTTGCTACCTCCAAGATTACGGAGAGGTGGATCTCTGTGGCCGGATACTTTCAAACCACGCGCTGCCTTTCTTTCGTATGCGCATGATCCCGCCTCTTGGCTTTCCTGTATTAACCTTTCTGCTCAGATGCCATGGGCATCGTCTCTTATGCTGGGCTGTAAGTAATATACATTATACTACATTCTCTCTATTTATGCGTGCTACAGTCCATGGCTGGCCTCACTTTATCAAATTTTGCCCCTACTAGTCCCCCTGCTGTGTCCACCCCAGATCGAGTTTACGTCAGTGCGATTAATGCCAGGAGCAAACTGATTTTTTGCGTACCCACCTTCTTGGAGGCAAGCACTATCATCATCGTAAACTGATTGTTTGTTCATCATCCCCAGGAATGGTCTCAAGACCCAGTTCGCGTTTCCGAACTCCAGAAGTTCGACGCTGTTGTGAGTTGTGCCACGCAATATTGGAGATGTTGGTTTAACACTGGGCTCTAGCTCTTCGGTGGAGCGCCAATTCAAAAGGCGGTGGGTGATACGTTGCATGCGCAGGGTGTCAAATTATACCCCTTTTACGGAGCGTACGTTATTAAGCCGTTCCAACCTATGTAACCTTATTTTCTCAAGCACTGAAATTGGCGGCACCTCAAAGTTCCTCCCGAGTAAGCCCTTTGTCCACCTTCTCCAAACACCTCTGAATTCCTTTCAAGGGAACCGCCCGCCGAGGGCTGGGAATATTTCTCAGTGATGTATTCTTTCCACGACACTGTTCCTCACCCTAACAGGACGCATAGATATCTGCACACGCAAATGCGGTCCTTGTGGACGAAGAGGACAAGGGAATTTCGAGAATCGTTTTCCCAGTGCGTAAAGTTTGAAGAAGAATACCAGCGCTGACCTACCCGCATCATTAGGGTTCAGCATCACATTCCCCGCAGTCTTCAATACAAAGGTCAACGACCGGATGCGTATGATACAAACGATCTTATCATCCGCCACCCAACCAACCCCAAATTGTGGAAGATTTTTGGCCGGTATTTCTATTATTCAGCCCCTCCGACCACGGTCACTTACAGACTGCGGTAGTTCGGATGATCAAATCATGCACTCTACCGGGGAAAAGGTATGCTCGATTTGGTGCTAAACCCCCAAGCTAACTATGTTTTGCGCTAGACCAATCCCGTTCCAATTGGTGCGCCACCTGGAATTGCCATCGCCACTGACTCATGCTTTAATTCAGAAACCATTATCAACCGCCATCCTATGGTTTCTGGCTCCCTTGTGTTTGGGCGGGGGCGCTTCCAGGCTGGAGTGCTTATTGAGCCCAAGCCTGAATATGCGCTTGACTCATCCGACCTCGAACAACTGGCGTCGTTCAGGAATAATGTTTGGTCAGTCCCTCCCCCACGCCCGGGCTGCTTATTTACTTCTACAATTAGGTCGAGTGTTGAGGAAGCGAACAATTTCGCCCCGTCCCATAGTCGTATCTTCAAAGAAGTCGGTTATGCCCTGTTTTGTGTCTTTGCTCTTGCTGACAACCCCCAGATTATTTTATGCGCCCATCCTTCAAAGCCCTTCCAATTAACGCCCAAAGGGACGCCTAAGCGGCAATCCATTCTCAAGGACTATGAGCAGGAAATCGAAAATGGATATCTTGCTATTGAGGAATCGTCACAAACCGATATCTTACTTCCTAGACACCTGGGCGCGCAAGAAAGCTTGGTTTTCGCTCGAGGAATAGTGCACAAAATAATGATGACCCCTTTGAGTGACAACGAAGATATCTTCCAAATGGGTGCGACAGGTAAATAATTCAGCTCTACCCTTTCCAGCTTTTACATGCTTACCTGTTCCCCGCATCTAGTCTGCAAGCGACATGGATAAGAAATATCATTATTCACGCGCTGCGTGAAAGTCCCGATTTCAAGATATCCGCCCATAAGCTGCCGATCAATTTTGTCTACACAAACCCCACAATCCAACGGCTAGGCGAATTCATCTCCCAAATTTCCAACCAAGGAGAGTCCAATGAGGATGCCACCACGGACACTATTCTTGAGATGAACGCTCTAGTCGAAAAATATAGCGCGAATTTCCCCAACACCGGCCGAGCGGATTCCAACCGAGCGGGGAGGTAGTCTTGTTGACTGGAAGCACTGGTGGACTTGGCTCCTATGTCCTGGAGGGCTTGCTATTAGACCCACGCGTCACACGTGTCTATGCGCTCAACCGGATCGATAAGGCTGGACGCACCGTCCGAGGCAGACAACGGGCTGGGTTCTTGGATCGCGGGATCAACATCTCGCTTCTGAGTTCTTATAAGCTTGTACTCTTGGAGGGTGACACGAGCAAAGCCAATTTTGGAATGGATTGCGCCATATACGAATCCCTGAGAGAGAGCGTTACTTGCATTATGCACACAGGTAAGCGCGCTTGATCTCTTCTCATTCGTCATGTTAAGTGCTTGAACAGCATGGCGCGTCGACTTCAACGTTGCAATATCCTCTATGGAACCTCTCATCGCGGGTACACGGCGATTAGTCGATTTCGCGCTTTCCTCTCCCCACCCGGATCCTCCGAAACTAGTTTTCACGAGCTCCATCGGGGTTGTTCGAAGTGCATTTAAAAGCTGCGGATGTGGTCATTTAATTGACGATTTGTTTTCTGCTAGATTGGACCGAGGGTGTTGCGCCAGAGCGGGAGTTCCCTGATGCCGCTGTTGCTGTTGGCTCGGGGTATCCAGAATCAAAGTGGGTGGCTGAGCGAGTGCTTACTCTTGCCGCGAAGCGGACGCCCCTTTCGCCTGTCATCGTCCGCATTGGTCAGCTGAGTGGTGGCCGCAATGGGAGTTGGAATCCCGACGAATGGGTCCCCAGCATTGTTAGATCCGGGCAAACCCTGAAATGCTTGCCTCGGGCGGAAGGGGTGAGTATTTTATCACTGTCAAAGTTGCACATAGTAATCTTTTACTAGTATACTTCTTGGGTACCAGTCAACATTGCCGCGGACGCCCTACTAGAAATGCGGCTCTGCAGAGACATGTTTTTTCACCTAGTCCACCCCGATCCCGTGCTATGGTCCTCTCTTTTCGAATCGATCTCAAGTCTATTGGAAATCCCTCTTGTATCTTATCCTGAATGGCTTTCTGCTCTCGAGGCTTCTATGCACCGAGTAGGATCAGATGAGGAAGCGGCCGTTAACCCAGCGCTGCGTTTATTGGATTTCTACCAGTCTGCAAACAAACCTCTCGCATCGGGCGACGCAGAGGCCCTCGGTTTCCCAAGACTCTCCACAACAATTGCTCTTGGCGCAATATCTTCACTCCAACCAGGAAAACTCCGTCGTTTAGGAAGGGTGGATGTTGAGCAATGGCTTACATATTGGAAGTCATTAGGTCTTATAGAAGGAACATCATCCATTCCCAGAGATACCCGAGGCATCCCTGTTGTACCATTCAAATCCACTAGTGTACACTAATCCTAAACACTGTAAATAAATATATCTGTCGTCATTATCATTTGGATATGGTATCGCACGGTCGGGGTATCGAGAAAGCGCCAACTACCAGTTGTTAAGAAGCGTTTGTGCACATTCCTTGTCATAAGATTAATGTGGAACGACCTCCAACATCAGCACGACTTACCTTCAAGCGGCTGAGGTTATGAACCAAAGCAACGTTGACAATGGTGCGCAGTTTGCGGCGAATATCTGCTTTGCTGAGAGTGAATTGATATGAGCCAGAGCAGTGGCAATATCGGGACACCGTATCAGATTGAATTTGTTGGCATCTTGAGCATCGTAGGTCTTGTTGAGCAAATGTACGTTCCAAGGTGTGAACAACTTCCATCAACGCGAATTCGATAGTCAGCCGGTCGTATTCACCACCGCAACTTGCACATAACCATTTCGGAGAGACATCCAGATTATTGGGGAGGAGTTCTGCGTCTCTACAGAAATCGAAATCCTTCAAAGCATCACAGTGCCGACAGGGAACGCTTGACAGTTTCAAGGGTTCACAGGGGTTTTGGAATATGGCATCTTGAGAGAACTCCCGAACGCTGATGAGTTCCAAGAGGTTCCGCTTTAAGAGTCCGATTTCGACTTGATAATCCTTGGCTAGTACGAATGTCGCGCAAATGAATTTGGTGAGTTCTAGGACTGGGTTTGTGAGGTGTAGGTGAGAGCCGGGAAGCACAGGAAATTCAAATTCTCCTTCCAACTCATCGTTCACCACTGCTTCATGGTGTCTCTCTTGAGCGTTTGCCACCAGCTTGAGCAGTTTCCGAGTCAGGCGTCGCGTGATGAATTCGATAGTCGCATCCATTTCTTTTGTTTTGCTAGCGTCACGCTGTGTTGCATCCGGGGCACCATTTTGGAGCATGCGCAATGGAGCCCGAGTTTCTGCGTTGCTTTTTTGCCGTATGCGAAAGAGCTCTACGATAAAATATTGCACAGCTGCCCTAAAGTCGGGTTGGAAAGCGGGAGGGAGGAACCGTTCAATATTCCATTGCATTTCCATTGCAATTTCTTCGGGGGATGTGACTGCTAGTGGATCTTCACATACCACACCACCCATATTAGCCTGATCCATGAACATCAAAAAATCATAGAATCTTTGGGTGTTCAGGTAGATGTGCTGGAAAAGTTCGTGGGAGGTGACGGCGGTGGTGATATATGTAGCATATGCATGAGCTGTCCCTGGTGGTTTTGAAGTGGCTAATAAAATTCGGCCAAAGTCAGCATAGATAACATGGGAACCGAGGCGTTTGAATTCAGCAAGAAGTTGAATGAACGTTTTTCTCATGAGACCGTGGACAAAACGATGCATGCTTGGGTCATACATCTGCGAACCGCTGGAGCTGATCCATCGCCAAAAGTGGTCGATCGCTAATGTCGCAGGACTTTCGAAGTTCCCCTGTATCTTGTCCAGAAGCCAAGTCTTGATCATAGACTTCAAGATAGAAAATGTTTGCGATGATACACTGGATTCCCCAAGTGTAAGATCGCGCTGGGTTTCCGTTTTATTATTGGAGTATTGGTCCAAAGTGTGGGAAGTCGAATCAAACGCTGTTGCTCCCCCGCTTCCTTCCAGCTCGTTAACCATGACGGAGTGCAGCACAGAATTGACGGCCAGGTTACGAACTACCACCTCCAAACATACATTAGGGTAAACGCCAGGCGATCCAAACTCGGTCTTGGGGAGCTCCTCCGAAGGTCGCTTATCGTTTTCGAAACCGCCAAGATCTGGCCGCTCACCTGGAGACCACCACAGCACTATGTCTTGTTGAATGAGACGACGGGCGAAATTAAGATCTGACACGACAATAGGCTGGTCGCCTTCGACGTGTCCGATCGGCACGTCATAATAATCAGCAAGTGATATAAGGCGGTCCAACCAAGCGCCGAGCGACAAATAACGGCCCAGCATTTTGTGGGCAACATGTGATTGCCAGGGGAAAACATCAAGAGTATGAGGGGCCTTCGTCTTTGACATGGAGAGAATTGGAAATTTAACAAGCTTTGGGACCAGGCGCTCGAAGTATGCCTGATCCTTGCTTGATGAAATAACCACCACAAATGATTTGTCCTCCAGTAGGCCGAGTTCGCGTGAAATCGCCTTGAGAGCTGTAGTATCATTGGAGTGGTAGGTGGTCGTGAATTCTCTTGAATCTGGATAGACCATAGATTGGCTGTGGCCATAGCTTTGGTAACGTTTCTGTAGCATATCCGTGTAGAGCTCTTGAAGGCGAACGATAGGCTGCCGGCGTGTGGCAGGGTCAACGATATGCAGCCTAACTGGCCCGCTGGGAAGGAAAACTGAGAAGACGTGTAGAGGCGCATTTGCCGAACATGCATGATATAAAAATATATACTTCCCCGACCTGCCACCATCAAGGTATTTTTGACGGGACGGGCTAATGGAGCGGTCGAGTTGATCTAGGTCGAATCCGGTATGTTGGGCTCGATTGAGAGTCAATTTAGAATCTTCAGTAATACACGTTTTGCCCAGCTTTAGGACACCTCGGATTGCGAGCGGTACCTAAAGGCTTATAAGGAGGCGAGATAAAGGTAAATGCTGCCACGCACCTGCTGCTCAAAAACCCCATCCACATTTGGGTCATTGGTGAGGTCAATAAAGTGTTCTTGAATGTCGTTATACACATCTTCGCGGACCACAATTTTATAGAGGTTGGAGCAAGGGAGGTCTCGAGGCAAGTTTCGCGTAACCTTGCTGTAGCTATAATAGTTTTTTTGAAAAACATTGTCCTTCGGTGTGCGGAAGTGAATATAAAACTCCCGCGGATTCGAAGAGGAACGGAAATGAGCTCGGAATCGACTGATAGCCAAAGTATAAACCGTCCTGGGGTTTTGCTCGGCCGAATCTGGATAATATCCCAACGGTTGTTCGTGCGGGCTTTTACGCTCCGGAACATCGAAGGAACCATCGTATCAGTTGAGCCTCCCCAGCGAGCCTCCTGGCGTTGTTTCCAACGTGGCCGAATTGCTTTTATCCAAGCGGAATAATTCACCGAAGGGTCAGGTAATGGCATTGAGCTAGGGTCCTCCTCGGGTTCTGGGGACGCCTTGCGGGGGGGCCTCCGGGTGACGAATGTTAAACGTGGTCGATCAGGTTTGCCACCTTCAGCGTCCATGTCTTCTATGTCTCGAAGCTTAACTTTCGCTTCGTCATCTTTGAGACCAAAGAAATCGGTGACTTTGTTCTGCTTAAATCTATCCACGGCACCCGCAACGCGCCGGTGGAGCCAGTCCGGATGGCGAATGCGGGGAACTGGATTGGAGACTTTTTGCATCGCTGCCGGGATGGTGATTAATTTCTGGATAACAGACCCCAGTCGTTCGATGTAGTATTGCCAATCCAATATCGAACGGAGGTCGAAGGTGGCCAAACTACTGTCTTTGAGCCATTTTCGTAGGTATGTCCTCTTGACACTCTCTTCGGCAGAGAAAATCGCGACTGGCACGGCACGCTCTGTGACAGGGGCACCATTGGGCTTCTGAGAAATGATGAATTTGCATGCCAGCCCTTTATCTTTCACCATTTGATCACCAAGGAATTCAGCGAGGCGTTTCGCAGTGCTAATTGACGTAGATTTTTGGGTTCCGTATTCTGCTAGGGTTTTCGACATACTCCGGTTCTCGGCAATCAGGTCAACTAGCTCGTCGTCGCCGAGAGTGTCTGCGTGGCTAAAAAGAACATCCAACCACTGGTCTGCGACCTGTGCCACAGCAGCGTAACATTCTTGTGTCGTGGACCCTAGGAGGAACTTCTCGAATATTTGGGACTGGAAAATCTTGATGAGCTGCAACTCCCCCCGACGTTTGACCTCAAAGCCTTTTAATTCCGCGAGTGATCCATCATCATTGAAAACCGCATATCTTTTCTTCAATAATTTATCTTCCTCTTTAGATGAAGGCAAGATCATAGCTTTGTATGGTCCGTCGAGCTCGAAAAAGATGGAGTTTTCGCTGTGGACAACATATTCTCCCGTCTCTGGATCAAGGTCGTGATATTGATGGTTGGTGAATTGTGCGTAGACCAGATGGTTCAGCATCGTACATGGGTAAGAGAACATGAGGTTCTTCCCATTCTTTAGGTTGAACTTGAAATTTTCTGGGAAGACACCAGGTAACATACACCAGATTCCGTCCGTATCCAATTCAAGGGGTCGGCCGATCTGTTCGACAAGAGCTCGCGCCATTTGGATTATGGTTGCACCAGTGAGGCAAGTAATACCTGCCATTTCCATGGAATGCCATCGCGCGCCCTTCCGCATGACGTAGCCGTAGAATGAATTGAGGATGCACTTATGCGCCAGCTGTAATGAATCATAAAGCACGGTCATCTTTTTGGCTTCATCAACCTCTGCAATTGATCCGCCTGCGCCGACCACGGTATCTAGATTCTTCTTCCAGGTTTTATGGAGCCCCTTGTATTCGTATCTCCTGTCTCGAAACCTACGCACTGTGTCGACATAGAAAGGATTTTCTCGCTGACACACGATGGCTTCTCGATTCTCCACTTTGGTGTCCTTAGTCTTTTTGTAAACTTTTCGAGAGTAATCTCCTAAACGCTTGTGCAACAGGGCCGTTTGCTCTGCCTCGGATAAATCAGGAAATCGACGCTGTGGGCCTCCGGGGCGTTTTGGCGGGAATGTCTCTTGATTTAACGCATGCTTGATCATGTTGTATTCGTCCCGATGAGCTGGGAAGAATTCGCCCCTCCAAGCCCAATCCAAACGACGATCACATGTTTTCCCTGGTCGATTATAATCACAGACAGCACAAACCGATTCATCCACCACGGAGTCTGGCTGTAAGCGGTTTGATAACATGATATTCGGGTACATCGCAGCAACATCCAGATGGTAGATTAGCGGGTTATCCGTCCGCTTGGGGTTATCGCGCAGGAGCTCCAATGCAGATTGTATCGAAGCCTTCACTTCATCATAATTTGTCACTGCATCCAGGGATGATTTCGATTCTTCAGTAATACAAAATGTTAAGGCAGCGTCGAGGTCGTCAATGAGTTGTTGAACGGCAGATGGTACAATTTTGAATTCGGTGGGTATGTCACTGCGGAAGACGCCGGCTTCAAGAGCCTCAACATGACCACCAACGTAAGTTTCAGACGCCAGTAGATGGCCATCATACATATTGCCATGCGCTTCCTCATGTCTATTAGGCATGATAATTTGACCACGATATGCTTCAACCTGGGAAAAGTCAGTCCATAACTTCCCCTAGATACTAATGACATACCATGAGAAGGGTTTCACATAATGTACCGCTCCCCTTCCGTAGCACTTCATCAGGACAAAGGGGGATGATGTTGCAGAGAGAGAAAATGAACGGGTGGACGTATTTCATGTACAAGTAATAGGTAGCCACCGCATCGGAAACAGAGTATTGCGCAAGAACCTGTGGCTGCTCCATGGCATACCTGGACGCCCGTCAGAGTAGGTAATTATATATTCAAGTAGGCTTACGGTGTCATAAGCTCTGGATCCAGCTCAATAGGGTGATAACCCAATTTCGCTGTCGTCACCGCCTTGAGACCCTGACTGCCCTGTGGGAGGTATGAGTCCCGCTTCACCCAGCGGAAGCAGTCCATATGAACACAGGTTTTGCTCTTGTATTCGTCCTCGGAGTCTTTGGAGAATCCCGTTTCCACAAACATGTCAATCCCATTCGCCTTCGAACGCGCATCGAGAAACGGGAAATCGAAAAAATCGCCATTGAAAGTTGCAATCACGGTGGGTTTGACATCTTGGATGTGAGAGAAGAAACGGTTAATTGTTGCTGCCTGTAAGATACATATCAGATACGGGGCGATTCCAACTGTCGCGAAATAATAATACCTCATCTTTCTCATTAAAAATGATAAATGGGCCTTCGTAGCCCTCTTTGGGGGTATACTCAAAATCTTCAATATCTTCACCGACGATCTCCCTATTCGTGATCAAATAACCTTGGCCGTCCACCATGTATGAGATCATCATGACTTGATCCACGGCTTGGTCTGGAAATTTGAGCGGCGCCTTGGTCGTTTCGATATCGAATGCCATAACCACAGGATCTGCCCGCTTAACACGCTCGGGAATAGGTGTGAACGTAGGTTGGCCGGTGTTGAAAGTAACGGTATACCAAAGCCCAACGCGAAGCTCATTATCGATGGCAACCCGCAGGTAATAAGGCACATCGTATTCGCGAATATCAATGATAGCCTCCCGAGGATCCTTATCATGAGACCCTGGGCCGCGCGATTGGGATTCGTCCTCCCAAGAACCTTCAATACCAATATCCATACTAGTCTGCATGGTAGCAGTGAGAACCTCTGCATATGCATCAACCGCATCACGCTTGGCGCCATTCGCAAGCGCGAGCGGAGCGAGATCACGACGAATGGTAAGCAGATCCGAGACATTGCGGAAGCAAAGGCGAAGATATAGCCGTCGGTGCCCCATAAGGTGATTAGGCAGTTTAAGGTCCTCCTTTTGTTCACGAACTATTTGACAAATAAGCCCCTCATATTTCTTGTTAAGCCATTCCTCGATCGTTGTCTCGGTCCCGGACTTTATGAAGCATATTAAATATAACCAGCAGATAGGAAATATTCCATGGCCCACCTTGCATGCGATGTAGAAATACGGCTCATATTGAAATGTGCACTTGAACATGGACCCGTCATCTTGAATAAAGAAGAAATCCACCGCAGCTTTTCCGGAAGGCCACTCTGGGTCTTTCACCAATGTCTGGTGGCATTATTAGAGCAAATAGATTAATAAAGTGACTTCCCTACTGGATGCATGTTGATTAGCCACCCTTCCTTCTTTCCCTCTTGAACCCTGGCAAAACCGAGTTTCTCATCCACTTCGTCGTTCAATGAAACCCTCTCGAATCTCTCTGCAAGTTGTGTCCCATCATCTTCGCGTTGTGGAGCGGGTCCATTAGCCTTTGGGTCACCCTGACCTCGACCACGACCACGACCGCGCCAGGAACCTCCACCCCGATAACCTGAGCGGAAGGAGCCACGACCTTGGCCTCGAGAGGATGAAAGCCCAAAAGCACCTCGACCTCTCGCCATCTAGCTGTCGAGGAACGGAATTGAGTTGTGAGGCGTTTGGGGTTGGGTGCTAAGCGCTGAGGACCAAACAGGTAATCCAAGGCATCCGAGCGTCCCACGGCCCACGGTGACGTGACAGTGTCTTGTGATTGTGACAGTCCGTGTTCCGCGTAAGGTGGACACTGGTGGTCGGGCAGGCCTGCGAAAAAGTGTAACGGTAAATCGGTATTGCTTTACGCTGACTAAGCTTAATCTGCCTATTAAGGTAATTCTACCCATCCATTCACGAAAGTGAGTTGGCTTTCCACAGCCATTGCACGGGTGATTTGAAGTTCGGGAATGGGTTTTGAACTATTCTTATTAATTTCTTGGGAACAGATTTTTTGATACTTACCTAGTCTTGAAATACCATGCCGAACCCCATAACAGAGAATGGGGGATTAACAAAAATCTGCTCCAAGACTTTTATCTAATTGTAAATATGATCACTTTATCTCATACAAACATATCACAGATATGAGCGGATGTACTGGAACTGAGCGCGACTATCTCGCCTGCGAGGGTCGGAGTTTAAATATGGCAGGAGTTGCCCCGACCATGGACAGTGCCTGGCATGGCAGTGCTCCAAGTTAGACGAGGCCCTCAGGATTCAGGAATCATTGATTCATCGGATATCCATCTTTTCAACCCACGTATTTCGAGGCAGTTATGCTGACATCACACACGGCCAGAGTATTTCTACGGGGTTAGGTTCGGATTCCCGAACCCCTCAATTGCAACTGTTGGCGAAATGCACTATGAGGCGACCGATGAAGTCTTCGATTAGCTAATACTTACTTGATATATTTTACTTCACGCGTTCGAACGGGATATACACAATATATCCAAATTCACTCTGCTTCAACGGGCCCGCCGGACCTGTTGAGTCAGGACGAGAATTCGACAACTGTACTATGTATATTACAACAAAGCAAGTTTGACCAACGGTAGGCGATAGCTGACCCACGTCAGCCGTCTGACAGAAAGTAAGACCAATGATATTTTAGTGGATCAAGAGATATATGTGGGGAGACGGCCGACGCTCCGTACTGATTTATAGTCTGGGTTGGATTGATCACTACCTAGGCGTTGGCCCTCCGTGGCAAACGCTTGCCTGGTGATAAGGACCGGCCAACCAAGGCGCTCCCAGGTGGTTGTATCCCTGTTTTTGTAAAAATGCTTGCTCTGGAATGCAATGATGATCCAGATGGTTATGGCTGTCATTGGGAAAGCAACCGCGAAATAGTGTACTAGTGTACCAGCAGCTTGAGAAGAGAATTCTTGAATATTCATGCCGAAAACGGCCTAAATAGTTGCTTCAATGAATAATTGGTTGGTTTAACAGGTTCGGCGTACGCACCGCAACAAAGGACGACGGCAAGAAGATCATCGTCAGGTAAGCGATTTGTTTCATCTGTTTGCCCTGTTTAGCGTGTTAAGAGTATTCAAAATGGGAGTTAGCCTACCGCTGTCGGAAGGAATATTTATTATTAGAAGATCCATTTGAATCCTTTATAAGATGACATGCCTGCAGAGTCTCTAACAGCAGCTTCTGTCATTTCCCGCACGCGTTGACTATCCTCAATATTTACACTACTGAAGACCTGTTTTGAATGCTAAAGGCGAAGACAAAGAATGGGGATTGAAATACACACAAGGTCCATGACATTTTTGAGTCGCTTGTCTTGCATAGTGCGGTCCAGCTCAAGACGTTTGATCTCATTTAAGAGATTCTGACATTCACGGTCCATCACAGCCTCGGTAAAATTCTTATCCTTGGTTGTGAAGCTTGATGCAATAGCTGGGTTGTGCGTCGCGCGAATGAATTCTACGGTCTTGCGGAAATCGTTCAGGAGGGATGAATAGTGTAACTGATGGGCACGAATACGGTGCAATTCTTCGGTGAGGTGGATGTCATATTTTTCAACCACATTCGCCTCCTGGAGTTAAAATGCTAGTTGGACCCAGGGATTGGAAGGCTGAGGCCTGACGGACCAATTGACAAATGTGGGAGTATAGGTGCTCCAGTGCCTCATCCCACGCATACAATGCATGCCATACGTAGCACAACAGTATGAAGGTAGGATCGGAGGATTCCTTGAAGATGCTTTGCCAGTAAACACTTCGGCCTTGTTCGAGACGACTAAGACTAGGATGTTCCTAAGGTTGCAGTGATACACTTGCCTGCGAATTGAATTCGATCGCGCAAATAAGTAGTTTTGTCTGGACCAAATTTTTGCTTGGCATGGTATGATATGATTGTGTTGCCTTTAATATTCCGGATTAGGTGGACGGAGAGCAGATCCAATACGAGCTCCAGGCGTCCTTCTGAAAATATTGCGAATAAGCGATATTAAACAAAACCCTAGCTTTGGGGGTGGAATCCAGTGGACCTTACCAGAACCAGAGCCCAGTGGCAGGGGGGACGCCGTATCAATAACCCGCTTGCCTGAATTCCACCGCGAACATATTCATTAACAAACAACACTGTTGCCATTCAATACATTCACCATACCGGGCGTTGCACTAACTCGGCTGCCAAATTGGTCTTTCTCCCCATCGCTATCATCATGTATAATGGAACGCAAAAATGACATTGTAATTGTGATGTCTAGACGAAAATTATCAGTGAATATAACACCTGGCTGGGGGTGTAAGAAATAACGGACGATCCCCCACCCCAGGCTGAACATCTTCTTGATAGCGTGACGGAATCCAATTTAAAGATGACGAGAAAAAGAAGGGCTCGATATTGTATCTGTTGTCACTTTATCAGCACCAGTATCACTGCTCGCAGGAAAGTGATAAGTTTATTTACCGCGTCCCAAGCATTTGTAATACAGGCCCAGACATATTTTCCACAAACAAGGCTCGGACACAGTTATTCGCGGGCCTCTGAGAAATAATAAAAAAACTATTGCATTTATCGCAATAAAACAATGATGCCTACCTTAGACGCCACCAAAATATTCCACGTCTTGGGCACGGTGCTATCATCCACCACCAGCGCTTCTTTAGGATCGGTGAAGATACCACTGTCATTCACATCAAGATAATAAATGATACACCGACGGCGGTCTTGAATCGCGCCCGCAATTCCGCTCTTTGTAACCTGATTATGCGTCCAATTTGGAAAGCAAGACTGCGGGTAACCCCGCCAACACAATCCTTCACAAGCCCGGTGGTCACACAAAGGCGGGACGGGTTCTGATGGCGCATCAAGTTGTGCACGATCTACCTCTAGACATCGCCAGCACCCACTGAATGGTAGCTCTTTTGCTAATATTTTCTATGCGCACGCACCATCTCTGAGATCTAACCAAGGCCAGGGAGCTGAAGGCGCCGAGTGGCGGTGGGGAGGAGCTCGTTTTATGATATCCCCAACCTGTCCTTGCCAAGGCTGGGAGATATTACTTAGCATGTGAGTCGTTCGGGTAGAGTTCAAGTGATTCGCCGTGTTCTGCATTCCAACTGGAGGGTGGGTAGGCTGTATGATTGCTTCTGCTTGGGGAATACTACTCGCTTGACAAAATCAACGGAAACATGTTGACCCACAGCGCTCCACAGCGGTAGACATCGGTGCCCAGTCAGGCTATGCCCCACCCGGCCTCTCAGGCTTGATCATTTATGATTGATGAAGAAGGCTGGAATGGCTATCGTTATTGAGTTCATCTAAATGTGTCATGGTTGAAAGATATACTTAGCTTTGCCGAGATCGCGGCAATAGAATAAGCGCCGGCTGCACCACCGCCGTCCAGCCGAGGCTGGCAGCCTGATATAGGATTCAAGTTTAGCACCTAGAGCTAAAAATCTTGGTCCTGGAACGATTATCTTCCGCCTACATGCATCGAGCTGCAGGATCAAGCCGTCGCCCTCTGTTGCCTCTAATTAATATTATGTGAATGCTCCCAGGTTGAAATAGCATGAGCGGCGTGACGTGTGAAAAAGTGCAGTAGGAATTATTTGCTCCTGCCAAATTTGCCAAACATTTTCTGTCAATGCCAGCCTCGGTGTTACTCATTCACATCATTGACTTGAAAGTTGCTTGAAAGTCATGCTTGCAGACTACTATAGTCCAAAATGTCACTCTCGAATAATTTTGGCTTACAGGATCCAACGTTTTTGCAACGTTTTGATTATTTCACAGTCCCAAGAATATAAATGTTACATAAATAAGCTTCGCCCCCGCGCACCACTCCGCCGCCGTTCGGTTGCATGGGTTCGTCAAGGCTGGACGCCCATGACTCGTTTACATCTAAACCCTGGAACACCATATAGGTCAATCACATAGGGAAATGATACCCATAACTTCAATTTCACCCTATCCTACACATATTGTGTGCCACATCTTCTGGCTACTAGATATCTTACAATACTGAAGATAACTGCACCCGCAAGGACAACGGACTAAGAGAATAAGCGTGAATGAGGATAAGGCAGCAGAGGAAAAGGCAGACGCACACTGGCACAACTAACAGGCCGGACCCAAAAGAATTCCCTAGTCAAAAGTGCTCCTTGGGCGGGAGCAGAAATCAGGGAGCCAATGCTCGCCAGCCCCAGGACCAAGCCCGTCCTGGCGCTGGAAAATTTTGGATGAGGTACAGGCTCAGGAGAAATATGAATACGCGTACCCCACTTCATTCGGGCTCGATGCAAGGCTCGCGACACCGGCAAACGAAAGCGACAACCCTATTAGGGGGTGAGATAGCTTTGGAGTGATATTTCTGCAAGCTCACATGCGCCAGAGAAAATGCCATAGAGGATGGAGACTGCCACAAGAGTTGTAGTGTTATGCCTATGTTCCCCAGTCTAACGCCGACGATATATGTGAAAACAGTCGACTCACACTCCCAAAACGGCCCAGATGGTTGCTCCTGTAAGTAATGTACATGGGGCTTGTAAGTTCCATGGCCCATAGATGTCAGCCAGAAAGTTGCCAAGGATACGCCCAACAAAGCTCGACGCGTTGAGTATGGAGAGCTAGAACATTGAGAATATGAATTGAATTTTCATGTGCGGGAACTCACAGAATAGAATGCCAAATTATCGTCAATGTGGTGTTCGGCTGCATAAAGTTGTAGATAGACAACTATCGCAATATCGATATCCATTAGAAAAAGCGTAGATAAGAAGGTCGGCTACCACTACCAGGGAAGAAGAAACCGAAAAATGTCACTAGTGCCCTGTCTCCGGTTCGATTAGTTCGGCAAAAACTTCGCTTGTGATTTGGTTGTACCCAAGAAGAGTGAAGTTGTATGCTGGGTCCTTGAAAAATGTACGAACATCTGGAAGACTTGAAGGTGTTTTATGGTTCGGCATTTTTATGAGACAATTTCCCGCAAATAAGCAGGCGAAGACGATGTATGCCGTAGCGCGCACGGCTTCACCGAAGCCCCTGAGAGGGATAAGGTAACTGAAGAAATATCTCGTTATGGCCAATATTTTCAGTGTGTTATCCAGCTCACTTCAACACTAAGAAATTATTAGAGAAGGTTATTGCTGTTTGAGAATACTCACTAATAGGAAATACGAGCGCGCCACCAGAACTACCACTTAGGACGATACCGGAAGCAAGGGCTCGGCGCCTTTTAAAATGATGCACAGTGACGGCAGTCGTAGGCACGAACGCAAGGCCAATGCCTAGCCCCATTCCAAGACCCTGGCTAAGGAAAACCTACTTGGGGAGGGCCGGCATTAATATTATAATAGAACATCAGCGCCCCCTAGTGTTACCGGACCTGATAGAAGCGGTCTTGCTCTGCAACGGAGAGCATGAAAAGCCTAGAGGTTATCATTTGGGTTTGAAGTTATGATCGCAAGTCGACTTTCCGATTTGGAACAAGAACCCACGAGAATGTAAAGATAGCAGAGCCAGACGCCACGGTTGAGTGGAGGTATCCAGCATCGAATAGTTTCCCCGATATGAGTCCCATTGCAAATGGCATCATCAATTGGAAACTCCCAATCCACCTAAACCTTTCCTAATCAGACAATAGGTTTACACAACAAAAATGCGAGCACTGACGCAATGCTGCTCGGGCTATGGCTCGTTAAAAATACGCGGGTGTAATAATCTGCACGCAGCTCAGGTTAGGAGGAACTACCCGCGACCTTGTAACAGGCTTTCCTTGATAAACCCCGAAGGAATAAATGTACCTATGCCAGTTATGAATGGCAGATCAGGTTTGCAGCAGTAAGAATGGGAAGTTACCCAAATGTGCTAAAAAGAACTAGCCATCTGAAAACGAAAACAAAACCAATGAAAAATAGTCCTATTTTAAGGGGAGGGGGAACCTACGCTCCAGCCACCGTCATCCACCCACGCAGTCCACCATCTTCAGTATTCACATCCTCTGGGGTCGCAGTCACCGTTCCTACTTTTTCTGATTCAAAAGATCCTGATGATCGAGGTGGTAGCATAGTCAGTGGAGGTTTGAGAACGTCTTAGGAGGGCGTATTCCAAGTACAAGGGGGCCACTTTATAGCGCCGTCCAGTACATCTTCGTGGCAATTGATACTCCTAGCTGCGCGAAGATTTCGCCCGCGCCTCCTGGGCCTACTCGCAAATTAAAATGACCGGAGGCGAAGACCTCTCAGGTGGCTACATGGTATTGACCGCTCGTCATCGATCGAAAACGCTGTCCAATATCCTTTGATGGATTGAAAGTCTGTATTGTACATAAGAACCGGAGGAACCGGACGCCGGTCCTCCTGAAGTGGGAAAACTGGGCTCAGACAGATCAGAGCACCAAATTGCCATTTAAATGTTGGCATCGAAATCTGAGATGGCCGCAAACTCATTATCCTGTCCAAGTAGTGGAGGCTTGTCGCAAGGCTATCGGAGGGCAGGGTGGCAGACCATCAGTTCGGAGTATGGGGAATCGGTCGCCATCTAAAATGTCAGGCCTCGAAGCTCGAAGCCTCAGGCCTCAACGTTCAACTCGGATTCGGATATATAACAATTTTTTAATTTGCTGCGCCTGTTTACACAAGTATTTTGGGGAATCAGCCAGCCCAAACATAGACCACAACAAGTTTCTTTCAGGACACACAGCAAACAAATCAGGATATGGATCGTGGAGGAATTATCAGCAGGTCGAAATGATGCAGGTAATCTATCGCTGGGCCTAACCAAATGCCTTTCGGCATGAACTCGTTAATAGGCGTTTTAGATTTTAAAAACATCGGTCGATCCTCATACTTTTTAGTATGACCCACGCTGTGCGACATATAGGCGCTGGGCAGGGGGAACGCTTTGGCGGATCGGCCGTTCCACGCCCCCATCAAGGATACCTACTCGCATCATTGAAAGAAGCTTTAGATCCATCAGTAATGATCCTTGTTATCAAGAAGGACACTTATTTGTACATTATGGGCTGCGTTCGAGTGGGCATACACACCACCAAAAAAAGAGGGAGTCATGTCTGAGCCACTATTTTTTGCGAGAATTTCACGCCCCCCAGGGTGCTCGTCGACGAAGAGCGACGCATCATGGATAAACCCAGACACCAGTATCAAAACCTGATGTGCTGACTCTCTTTGGACTATTCGGGGTTAGCGGCGCTTGCATTGGTAGAGTAGGGCGAAGGTAATCTTACATGTGTCCCAGGTAACAATTGGCAACTTTTCGGCAGGAGTGGGCCAATCTAAGGATTCCTGCACTTGCTGAAGCTGCTTGAGCTTCATTGTCAACGCTCCTTTTTTAATTTCGTTTTCCGAAAAAACCCGAAGGTGGGTTGCTAAACCAAGAATTTTGCATAGAGCGATGAACCATTTAGTTGGATCGTATTGGTACCATAAGAATGCGTTCCGATAATCCATTGGAAATTGATGGTGGAAGTTGTGATACCCTTCTCCCATTGTAAGGATCGCAGAAAGTAGATGATCGCGAGGCGTCAATTCGTCATCATACGAAGCCGACCCAAGATAGTGCGCAATGGAATTGATGCAGAATGTACTCTATGAAAGACAGTTAATAATCAAGAGATAACGAAATGAGCAGTTGACGTTAAATACTGACATGGTGTGCCACTGTCAAGCGCAGTGCCGCCGAAAAACAAAGACCGCCCATCCAGTCATTCCATATAATCCCCGGGATCAGTGCCGGAAGTAAGTATCCGAAAATAATAAGCAGACAGAAGTACCATCGGTGTTGCCATTGAATAAGAGAATCGCTCTTCAAGTCGGAAATATCCGCGCTCCCCGAGCGTAAATTCGTCGTAAATATCATCCAGCCTATATGAGTCCACAGCAAACCCCGATTAGCGTTATATGGATCAAGATTGGTATCCGTGTGGCGGTGGTGCGAGCGGTGAGCCCGGGCCCACCAAAGGCAAGATCCCTGGACCGCACTTGTGCCTCCAAAAAGTAGAAAATACTGCAGGGCTTTTGACGCATTGTACGATCTATGTGACCATAACCGGTGGTACCCTAAACTTTCGTTAAATCCACGCAAACGAACGACCAAGAGTACATACCCGCAGTGATCCCTACCATCCCATGCACATTAATTCAGCGACAGGAAGAGGCATGCAAGGATCTTACCGAGCATTGAAAAAATATAATATGCTGCGGCGAAAACGATGGTTTTTTTCCAATACGGAATGTACACTAAACCATAGCATGCAACGGCTGGTGTGAATGTGAGGATACACAAGTTAAACCACCGAATGCCAGTGGTGGGCGGGAATCCGCTGAACAGTTGGGCTATCATAGGGCTCACTAGCTTCAAGAAATGTGGAGAGGGGGACGCCCTCGGGATCTAGTAAGAAACGCCGACCAAATAGTCATATTTCCAGGATCCCACGCTGGGGGTAGCGGGTAAGCGCGGATTTAAAACTCGTGCCCATGAGGGCAGATTCCCGCCAGATCACTGCTCCATTGTATGACTGTTCGGCCTCAATTGGAAAAGTGGTATCCATTCTCTTACCCAGAGATAGAACAGACAAGTCAAACCGAACCTCCAGTGGCTGTGGCCGAGAGCTTTAGAGAGTAGGGCCAAATATGCAAACCTAGAGAAGTTGGTAAGGAAAACAAGCGGATATGGTGCCTGAGAGGTCTCCGAGTTCCGCGTATAGTTTTTGAAGCTTAGGATGGATTATATTCTATTCCCGGATGAGGGCGAGACTCTTCTTGCTTTACCACGTTCATCCATTCGTGCGGTCACATCTTTCCCCTTCTTTGTTTTCCTTCCCCTGGGATTGGTTCTCTTCTATCACTCGTGCGAAGAATGTGCTGACTCCTGGAGTGAATTTGAGGTACTAGTAAGGTGAGGCCTTGAGAACAACTAAAATTTGTCTGTTGACGAGTATAAATCGATGGATCGATGAAGAACGTAACCAAACTCCGAAGCCGAGACTTGTGAACCATTGGCGAGCCACAAGCCGGCCTCAGTCTGATGCGGCTAATGCCGAGGCCCATTTCCTGACTTCATGCCCTCGTGATCACCATGTAGCACACACACTCACCTCAAGGCTTACTGTGTGTTCGCCGTGACGCCGTTCGAGGCCCGGGGATACTGATATTAGTGCCCGTACATCACCACATGTCCCTCCGAAATTCGGAAATACCCACCAGTGACATGTTCAGCTGAATCGTAACCGGCGAGTGGGTGTCATATCAGAGTTCCGTTCAAGAGTCAAGACTGTTTCATCATCAAGTAAACGTCCCAGGTAGATATCCATGTCCTCGAAATTGCATCGATGGCCTAACTCGATTCTTATCTCCTGTGAAACAGCAGCCTCGGAGAGATTCGAACGCGGCCTGCTAGTATGTCACGGTTGTCATCGCCTGACCCAATTCCAGCGGCTGGTTCCCAGGAAATGGTGGATATAAAAGCCAAAGCAGATAATCGTGGTCCACAGAAGCGCACCCTTGCTGGGGAAATCATGCTGTTATCGCTGTCCATTTGTGTCATCGCCGCACTCCTCACTCGTGGGCAAGGGACCCAAAGCGCGAGCTCTGCAATCCCACCTCAATCAGTGGTTCGCGCATCTCTATTTCCACTACAATCTCAGGATGAGTTACCATCTGCCCTAGTTCATAGATCCCCGCTCCTTCGCTGTTCTGGGACCCAATGAGACCTTCCGCTCGTCCTCATTCAACGATTTGTTCAACCCGACATCGACGGCTCCACCATTCTTCCAAATATTTGACAAAGGATTCCTCTCCATCCTAGGGGCTTCACCCTCCATTCATGAGGTTGCATCAAACCCAAATTTCGCATTCGCACATGAGGCACCCATCTACAATATGCCAACGGATGAAGTCTTCTTCGCCAGCAACGACGGGGGCCCCTTGGGAGAGAGCGACTTGAACCACAACAATCTTGTCGGCAAGATCAGTTTGACCGAGATTGAGGCAGCTCTGGCTCGCAATAATTCGGCTGGTGCCACCGTTCGGGCCCGCGTTACAGAGGTAGACTGTTCTCGATTCCTATGTAGAAATTTAACTCTAAACGTACAAGCTGGACCTCCCAGACACCATCCAAATGACGAATGGAGGTACGGGGCCATATCACGGCTCTCTCCTGCTCATCACCTCCGGTCGAGGGGCCCGTCCTCCCTCAATTGCACTAGTGAATCCCAAGGCGCCTCACAACGCAACCGTGCTACTCGACAACTACTTTGGGCGGCAATTCAATTCATTGAATGACATCAAGGTCCACCCAAGTGGGAAGCTCTTCTTCACTGACGTGGTGTGCGTTCGTGTGACCTCTGGGCTCAGGCTCATGATGCACCCCCGACCTGACACACCCTAGGTACGGGTTCCTGAATCACTTCCGTCCAAATCCTCTACTGCCGAACCAAGTGTACCGGTTCGACCCAGACACCGGGGCGGTGCGGGTGGTGGCGACGGACTTTGACAAGTGCAACGGGATCGCGTTCACCGCCGACGGGCAGACAGCCTACATGTGCGTCCCACCCAGGGCCTGTCGCACCCTGGACATCTAAAATCATGCTTAGAATGACATGATCGTTGACAGTGCCGACACTGGTGCCTCTGGCGGCTTCCTCGGTAACAATCAGACAGAACCCGCGACAATGTGCGTTCTGTGGTTGCCGTTGATGACCCTCTCTGTTCTTGTGCAGCCCGTGCTAATTGCACTATTGTAGTTACGCATTTGATGTGGATCCTCGCACACACGTCTTCAAGAACCGTCGGGTCTTCACATATGTAGACACGGGCGTCCCGGATGGAATTCAGGTTGATCTCAACGGGAACGTGTATTCAGGCTGCGGGGACGGTGTGCAGGTTGGTGATACCCGTCATCCGCACGGGAGTATTATTCACGTAAGCTATCTAGGTTTGGAACGATGAAGGGACCTTGTTGGGCAAGTTCTTCGTGGGGTCCACTTCCGCCAACATGGTCTTCGCAGGTGATGGTCGACTGGTTATCATGGCGGAGACAAAGATATTCCTTGCCCATATTGCGGCTAAGGAAATTCCCCCCATATCACCATAAGGCTCTATGTGGTATCCAGGACGATTTGAAATCATGTATTAGCCCTGTCATCTCCCCGAGCTGAATTGAGATGTATCTGATTTTTCATTGCGAGGTGTTCTTAATTAAGTACATCTGAAATGGGGATAGCGACATTACAAGAAATGGCGAGCAAAATAAAGAAAGTAATGATTTTATGCGCAGAGCGATAGCGTCTACTGCCCCTTGGCTTTGGCAGCCATCTATGCAACAACATAAGTCATGCTTCGCGGCTCCTCTGATGCGCGAGACTACCAAATTTAGTGCTGAGCCAGCCTTGAACCACCCGATTTGACCCTCATTGAACGAGTGTGCAAGGGGAATTTCCTACATAATAAATTAATGCACAGCCGATGATTATATGATTCCTACTGACCTCTTTGCTGCCATCTTGGTGCTTGATGGCGAGGGTTAGATTCTTTCCAGGGGCGAAACTGTCGAGGCCGAGGATATCAACGCGGTCGGTGGGCTGAATCTTGTTGTAATCTTCTGGGTCGACGAAGGTCAGAGCAAGCATGCCCTGTTTCTTCAAGTTGGTTTCGTGGATACGTGCAAACGAGCGGACAATGATGGCTAATCCACCAAGGAATCGTGGTTCGAGGGCGGCATGCTCACGAGAAGAACCTTCACCGTAATTGTGATCACCGACAACAACCCATTTAATATCTTTTTCCCTGTAAGCGGCAGCGGTCTGGGGAACACCTCCCCATTCGCCTGTGATCTGATTTTTGACTTTATTGGCCTCGTTGTTCTCAGAGTTGATGGCACCAATCAAGCAATTTTCTGTAAGATGGCTTAGTAGAAACTCGGACAAGCCATGGATGATCACATACGTGAAATGTTTTCAAGATGTCCACGGTATTTTAACCAGGGTCCACCAGCGCTGATGTGGTCAGTTGCTAAAACAGATGTGAGCCATGAACTCAACCTGGTGCAGCAATATACTCACTGCACTTGCCCTTAACCTTAATCAGAATCGGGAGATCGCTGGGAGTCTTTCCATCCCATGGCTTGAAGGGTTTAAGGAGCTGGAGACGGTCACTCTTGGGGTCAACGGCGACATTGACGCTGGCGCGGTCGGCGGGGGGTGGTTGGAAAGTGTCCTGGCCAGGGTCATATCCACGAGGAGGGAGTTCGTTTCCAGAGGGGTCGGAGAATTTGAAGGGTTTGCCGTCAGAGCCGTTAAGGGAGTCAGTGAGAGGGTTGAAAGACAAGCTTCCAGCGAAAGCCATGGCGGTAACGATATCAGGGGAAGCGACGAAAGCATGGGTGGCGGGGTTAGCATCATTACGTCCAGTGAAGTTACGGTTATACGAGGTAATGACTGGAAAGTGATGTTGAGAATAAATCCCATGGAAGAAACATGGATGGACACACTAGAATTGGCTTCGCCTTTCTTAACATCTTGCCTATCCCATTGTCCGATACAAGGCCCACAGGCGTTCGCAAGGACGAGTCCACCGACGTTCTCGAAGGCGCCAATTTGTCCGTCACGTTCGATGGTAGCACGAACTTGCTCAGAACCGGGGGTAATAGTAAACTTGCTCTTGACTTCAAGTCCATGGTCAGCGGCTTCTTTGGCGATTGATGCGGAGCGAGACATGTCCTCATATGACGAGTTAGTGCAAGATCCAATGAGGGCGACCTTGAGCTCTTCGGGCCAGTTGTTCTTCTTGACTTCCTCTGCAAATTTGGAAATAGGCGTGGCAAGGTCAGGTGTGAATGGTCCGTTAATGTGGGGCTCGAGTTCAGAGAGGTTCTGGATGTTCGATTAGCACTATTCATATGTTGGGTATACGCAAACTTACAATCTCAATGTGGTTATCGTATTCGGCATTCTCATCCGCGCGAAGGTTGTGGGCGAAGCGTTGTGCGTAGTTGGCAATATCAGGGCGTTTGGTAGCATTGAGGTAGTCAGTCATACGGCTGTTGAAGGGGAACATGGAAGTGGTGGCGCCAATCTCAGCACCCATGTTGCAGATAGTGGCCATACCCGTGCAGGAAAGAGACTCGACACCGGGGCCCTTGTACTCAACAATAGCACCAGTGCCACCCTTGACGGTCAAGATACCAGCAACCTTAAGGATGACGTCTGAAGAATGTATTAGTGTCTGTGACAACCGATGAACTAAACAGTCACCTTTCGGAGTTGTCCAGCCGCTAATTTTGCCTGTCAAGTTGACACCAATGACCTTGGGGCATTTAAGTTCCCAGGGAATTCCAGCCATAACGTCGACGGCATCCGCACCACCGACACCGCAGGCAATCATACCGAGGCCACCGGCGTTAGGAGTGTGTGAATCAGTACCAATCATAAGACCGCCGGGGAATGCGTAGTTCTCAAGGATGATTTGATGGATAATGCCAGAGCCGGGTTTCCAGAAGCCGAGACCATACTGAGGATCCATCAGTATCGAAGCATGGCATTAAGCGATAGAGAAGACATACCTTCGCTGTAGCGGTCGCTAAAAAGTCATAAACTTCTCGGTTGATATCAATTGCCCGAGCCAAATCCTTAACGCCGCCAATCTGAGCCTCAATAAGATGGTCGCAGTGAACGGTGGTGGGCACGGCAGCGGTATCCATTCCAGCGGACATGAATTGGAGAAGTGCCATCTGGTACACGTCAGTGAGATCATCCATGACGTAGAAGAAACTCAACATACCTGCGCAGTAGCATCCTGGCAGGCGACACGCTGAGAAATGGCACAGTGTGAGTACAACGGCGACTAATGCTTCGTAGATGATAACACACGTCAGGACGGAGTTTGAGGTAGCTGGTACCACGCTCAATATCTTGACCATGGGGGTCGTCGAGATGTCCATAGAGAATCTTCTCCGACAAGGTCAATGGACGCCTCAGTCTGCCGACGTGTTAATAGCTTATACGACTCTTCAATAGTATAACCCTACCTCTCTCGAACGACGGCAAGATTGTCCTCAATTCGCTGGTAGTTGATGAAAGCGCCCTTCTCAAGGAGGGACATAGGAACTTTGGTGTCGCCAATGCGGGGGGCAGCGGTTGCCATACCTGCAGCCAGGCGCTGCAGGGACCGCATTGCATTAGCGGTTCTGTTTGAGATGTTGAGCATCGTCAAGGATGTTGACGACGACACAAGCGACGAGGACGATGAGCGGAAGAGAAGAGTTAAGAATCAATGGAGCATCCCGGACGGTGCATCAACAAATTTATGCAATCATAGCACGTGAATCCAGGTTGCCGATATCGTACCTCAGCCAATCACACGATGTGTTTTACACGACACTTTATTCTTTCACTATTCCCAGCTGCCCTTGTAGACTTGGCCGTACGCCCAGCTCGGCCGCTCTGACGCCGCTCTTTCGAGTGGGTTTATGGTTGAATATTCAAGCGTACTAGACAGGTTTGAGACATTTGGTGACATCCAACGATATCTCGGCCGATATTGTGGCCAATCAAATCATCACGGAACTTGAATTGGGATCTCCCGGACCCGTACATGACGGTTACAACGTTGCCTATTTATTCACGGTTTCCGATGCCATCACCATTTCCCAAACGGTACTCGCCTACTTTCGGGCGATACAATCATGAGCAAAATGTGCGGCGCAGCCCCCGGACAGGAGATGGATCACACATCCTTGCCACCCCCAATGACAGGGCCTCCCCCACTAACGTCTCTATGTCCTTTGCGATTGACTGCCCTATCTCAGCTTTTTTGACTTTCCGCGACAATAGCTCGATTGCCTTTTCTCGTGCATCCTCCATGGTCGCGTGATGGTCACCTAAGAGGGCTGGGGGTTATTCCCAAGTAAAAATAAAAATTCGCTCACGTATTAGGATTTGATTGTCGGGTGGTGCGATGGGAGGGATTTACATGGGCGAGGAAGTTCTCCTGCTGGTGACCTCATGGAGTGGGCATATGGACATGGATCAATACCTTTATAATGGAGGGACATACAACGATGAAGGAGACTCGTAACTCGATCAACAACCGCCCCAGGTGCCTGAATCAGTCGGAATGGCCCATACAAGACCGCTGAGAGAATAGCACATACCATATTGCCTCGCATGCCACAAGCAACGATGGCCTGGCGAAGAAACTCACCATCCTCGCGCTGCGTTTCCGGATTGGTGACAATCTGGTGTCTCAGCACTTCGACGAACCCCTTCACTTGCAGTCGTTCCTTGTCGATCGACGATCGAAGAAGGCCGGATGTTTGATTTAAGAAGATCGATATCTACGAGGCTCATGAGACGGGGATTTGTGGAGTCAGCTGAGAATGCACACGGATTGAATAGATTGTTCAGCAAGGACGAGGAGGGCCAACGACTTCAAAGAGAGGTGTTGTAATGATAATTCTTCATCTCTCTGTGCATGTGTGTTTAGGACGAGAACGCTATATGGGTGTCCACATACAATTGACTCCAACTTGGCATCAATATCATGCTTTGATATCGGGGTCGCTCTGGGGTGTGGATTTCGATATGAGACTTTATATCTGGCCCGTTCTCTTGCTGAAGAAATGATCTTCTGGCTGTTGGAAGTTCAAATGCTGGAAATGAGGAGGAAAACCCCGACGTACCCTAGTTTATCGGGACCGGAGTGAGAGTATCTATCAACCAAGCTACGAAGCTGCTCTCAAGGGCAGGGATAGGTAGAGGGGGTTCCCGAGAAAGTCGGGAGAGTCTGATGTGATACGCGTGTAAACTCTAGGCAAAGTCTGGAAGCCATAGTTGGAGGAGCAAGAAAATACCAACTGCTAGAATGTCCCGGGTATATGAGAGCCGAGGCTTGCGAAGTGAAGCGACTGGACGACGAGTGGGTTCAGGCTAGGACCAGATTGAGTCACATTCTGGGCGGAGTGTATCGATTCTATACCAGTTCTGTGTATCGTGTGGTGGACTTTCTATTGCCGCTTGAGGAATAAGAATTTATACGACGAGATACACCCACCTCTGCTCTTCAATGAGCAATTTCATTTCCCTAAACCTCCGAATGCGCAATTTTTCCTTCTGCTCTAAGGCATCCAGTAGCATCTGAACGCGGCGCTTGTCATTGAGCCTCCTTTCCAACCCGTCAATCTCCGCCTCTACCCCGATGGTTCAGTCGAGAGTTAGCTAGCAAAGATGGGCGTACGGGGCGCGATTAACGCGACTTGTTCGTTGTCCAGCTCCTTTTTATATCTCCCATCGTCTTCCTGGCATTCGACAATGCAGCTGATGCTTTATCCGCAGCAGAACGAGTCACATCGTTTGGGTGCTTGATTCCAGACTTGGCACGCATCTCCCTAAGCCTGGATCCAAGTATTAACACCACCACACCACTCTTTACCAAACCCTTACTGGTGGATCTGCTGCCTCGCAAGAGCGACATCCGCCCTCCCCTTCATATGCACGCTGAGAAACAGGAGCGCATCTGCAAGGGGGCCATGATACAGGCGCTTGAATTGCTCAGGGGAATCTCAGGTGCCCCGAGGCGCACTAACACATCAAGAACGTTAGACGCGCCTAGTGGGCCTGCCTCGGGCGCGGGGCGATTTACTGGAGCTTGAGCGGATTGCTCAGTTTTGGGGCGTGGGGGGAGAGATTTCATGTTAAACCCTGACGGTGATAGATGGTAAGGGTAAGCCACGCGACAGGTCGATCATCAACCAAGTTTCGATTCCGCGGTTCAGCCAAATAACCTTTCATCCACATACTCGGTGGAATTTTGTAATACACATATAGCGACCTTTGAAAGTTCCTCTGGATCTGTATATTCTCTATATATTTGCTGGAGCGCCAACAGAGCAACTAACGGCGGCACTAACGCGCACCCGACCGTCTTCATTCTGTCGCTATAGCGACTCTCCGCTGTACCAACAACACTCCCTCCGTTTTTCTTGACTTCTTCCAACCATTCGTGACTTGGACCGGCACTCGCCCAGCCTATGGTAGGTTTCAGTATCAGTAGGGCCGATGTCGTTGTGTTGGCCATTCTGTATCAACATAGGTAGCAGGAATCCGAATGTAATCCATTGTAATGTATCATCCATTAAAAGGTGACGCCTATACTATACCATATACATGACCATATCTATGTGTGTAATAGCCTAGGGCGCGCCAAAAAAAAAAAAAAAAACTCAGCAAAGTAGACGCCAACGGGCAACTGCAACGCACCATATGCCACAACAGCCTATTGCATCATCACAGTTCCTTGTGCGGTACCGAACCAACACCCTCAACCCCCACACCCCATATCCACTGCCGCACACCACGCACATCACCCTCCTGCCCCCAGAGATAGTACACCGCCCGGCGCTGCATCTCAACGAGGTGCCGTGGCATATAGCGGAATAGACCCGTCAGGACGAGGATAAAGATACCGAAGAATATAGTTACTACAACACGGAACGTGAACTGGTGGTGCGCATGCAGGCGGGTGGGGCTTACTCAGGAGGATCTTCTCCCAGGGCTCAAGCATTGACAGCACAAAGGTGGATTCGAACCACATGCGCTTGCGCCATAGAAAGCGGCCTACTTGTGATTTTGGTGGGCGGTGAAACTGTGGTCGGGCTTGGGAGCAGGAAGATCGGAGGGAGGGCTCATTTTACGGGTCAAGCACGAACGGATTGAGTGAAAACAAATGAACAGAAGGTCGTTCCCACGGTCGATAAGCAATGGCCCGGCAAACGCCAGGGGTGTACTCCACCCCTGTCAATTCGGGGGCACCGGGAGCAGTAAGTATATGTACGCGTTGATGATGGTGTCATTGTTGTGTTCACCTCTACTAGTGTTCGCTCGTCGGATCGGCCTGCTCACCTCATTTGACACTGAAATGATTGTTCGGGTGCACCGACAGCGCCCTACTCCCAAATCTGCTCTGCAATCCATTATCAACCCCTCAGTCCACTCCACGCAGCTATGCTCTATAAGAGCGTGCACCCTGGCCCCTCACCGATCCCAGCAGTATAATATTAACTGGTTTTTTAAATAAATAAAAATATTATATTAATGCGAATCGCCCTCGAACCACGATTCCTTGGTGGATTAGCCATCATTAATAACAGGGCATGCTTGTTCTGACCTTCGTCGACCCAGAAGATTACAACAAGATTCAGTCCACCGACCGTGTTGATATCCATTTCTTGTAATGTCGCTACCCCCATTTCAGATGTACTTAATTAAGAACACCTCGCAATGAAAAATCAGATACATCTCAATTCAGCTCGAGAAGATGACAGGGCTAGTAGATAATTTCAAATCGTCCTGGACAAGCCTTATGGCGATATGGGGGGAATTTCCTTAGCTGCAATATGGGCAAGGAATATCTTTGTATCTGCCATGATAACCAGTCGACCATCGCCTGCGAAGACCATGTTGGCGAAGTGGACCCTAGGAAGAACTTGCCCAACAATGTCCCTTCATCGTTCCAAACCTAGATAGCTTACGTGAATGGCGCTCCTGTGCGGATAACGGGTATCACCAACCTGCACACCGTCCCCGCAGCCTGCATACATATTCCCGTTGAGATCAACCTGAATTCCATCCGGGGCGCCCGTGTCTACATATGTGAAGACCCGACGGTTCTTGAAGACGTGTGTGCGAGGATCCACATCAAATGTGTAACTACAATGGCGCAATCAGCACGGGCTGTGCAGCAACAGAGAGGGTCTCAACCGCAACCACGAAACGCACATTGTCGCGGGTTCCGTCTGATTGTTACCGAAGAAGCCGCCGAGGAAGCCGCCAAGGGCACCAGTGTCGGCACTGTCAACGATCATGTCATTCTAAGCATGGTTTAGATGTCCAGGGTGCGACAGGCCCTGGGTGGGACGCACATGTAGGCTGTCTGCCCGTCGGCGGTGAACGCGATCCCGTTGCACTTGTCAAAGTCCGTCGCCACCACCCGCACCGCCCCGGTGTCTGGATCGAGCCGGTACACTTGGTTCGGCAGTAGAGGATTTGGACGGAAGTGATTCAGGAACCCGTACCTAGGGTGTGTCAGGTGGCGGTGCATCATGAGCCTGAGCCCAGAGGTCACACGAACGCACACCACGTCAGTGAAGAAGAGCTTCCCACTTGGGTGGACCTTGATGTCATTCAATGAATTGAATTGCCGGCCAAAGTAGTTGTCGAGTAGCACGGTTGCGTTGTGAGGCGCCTTGGGATTCACTAGTGCAATTGAGGGAGGACGGGCCCCTCGACCGGAGGTGATGAGCAGGAGAGAGCCGTGATATGGCCCCGTACCTCCATTTATCATTTGGATGGTGTCTGGGAGGTCCAGCTTGTACGCTTAGGGTTAGGTTCTTACATAGGAATCGAGAATAGTCTACCTCTGTGACGCGGGCCCGAACGGTGGCACCAGCCGAATTATTGCGAGCCAGAGCTGCCTCAATCTCGGTCAGGCTGATCTTGCCGACAAGATTGTTGTGGTTCAGATCGCTCTCTCCCAAGGGGCCCCCGTCGTTGCTGGCGAAGAAGACTTCATCCGTTGGCATATTGTAGATGGGTGCCTCATGTGCGAATGCGAAATTTGGGTTTGATGCAACTTCATGAATGGAGGGTGAATCCCCTAGGATGGAGAGGAATCCTTTGTCAAATATTTGGAAGAATGGCGGAGCTGTCGACGTCGGGTTGAACAATTCATTGAATGAGGACGAGCGGAAGGTCTCATTGGGTCCCAGAACAGCGAAGGAGCGGGGATCTATGAACTAGGGCAGATATTAACTCATCCTGGGATTGTAGTGGAAATAGAAATGGGCGAACCACTGATTGAGGTGGGATTGCAGAGCTCGCGCTTTGGGTCCCTTGCCCACGAGTGAGGAGTGCGGCGATGACACAAATGGACAGCGATAACAGCATGATTTCCCCAGCAAGGGTGCGCTTCTGTGGACCACGATTATCTGCTTTGGCTTTTATATCCACCATTTCCTGGGAACCAGCCGCTGGAATTGGGTTAGGCGATGACTAACGTGACATACTAGCAGGCCGCGTTCGAATCTCTCCGAGGCTGCTGTTTCACAGGAGATAAGAATCGAGTTAGACCATCGATGGAATTTCAAGGGCATGGATATCTACCTGGGACGTTTACTTACTTGATGATGAAACAGCCTTGACTCTTGAATGGAACTCTGATATGACACCCACTCGCCGGTTACGATTCAGCTGAGCATGTCACTGGTGGATATTTCCGAATTTCGGAGGGACATGTGGTGATGTACGGGCACTAATATCAGTATCTCCCGGGCCTCAGACGGCATCGCGGCGAACACATAGTAAGCCTTCAGGTGAGTGTGTGTGCTACATGATCACGAGGACATGAAGTCAGGAAATGAGCCTCGGCCTTAGCTGCATCAGACTGAGGCCAGCTTGCGGCTTGCCAATGGTTCACGCCATGACCAAGTCTCTGCTTCGAAGTTTGGTTACATTCCTCATCGATCCATCGATTTATACTCGTCAGATGCGAGTAGGTATCCTTGATGGGGGCGTGGAACGGCCGATCCGCCAAAGCATTCCCCCTGCCCAGCGCCTATATGTCGCACAGCGTGGGTCATACTAGAAAGTATGAGGATCGACCGATGTTTTTAAAATCTAAAACGCCTATTAACGAGTTCATGCCGAAAGGCATTTGGTTAGGCCCAGCGATAGATTACCTGCATCATTTCGACCTGCTGATAATTCCTCCACGATCCATATCCTGGTTTTGTTTGCTGTGTTCTGAAAGAAACTTGTTGTGGTTATATATGTTCGAAGAATCGAACTTCAAGCTGGCTGATTCCCCAAAGTACTTGTGTAAACAGGCGCAGCAAATTATGTAATCGAGCTCCTTTTCAAATGTGATGCTACCTGTTTACGCCGAGATTCCATTCAAATGTATCGCTAACCCTACGACCCCTTGACAAGGCGACTACTTTGGTGAATCTCAGTTTGCTTTGGCATGCTTTCCGATGGCGGACAGTTACGTCGTCCGCGTCAATCCCCAGATTGTCAACCCCACTCTCAGGTTCTCCAAGAAGCTGACAAAATGTATCTCAGGTCGCACCAGCCCCCAGGCACTATCCGCGCATGATGGATTTCCGCGTAGATTTGCACGGAATGCCCGCGTTCTTCGCTGAGGTTGAAACGGCAAATACGATCGAGAATTTATCTGCACGAGCCATTGCACGATTAAACTAAGCCAATGCGGCCACTATCTGTCCGCCTTAATGAGGCCATGGAATCCTCAACTCCCCCGTAGTTTCACGAGTGTTGGTTGTCCCTCGACATCCCATACTCGTGAACGATATTGCTCCGGTCGATCGCTGGGATACAGACATCGCGACCGAAGATGGCTACAATTGCTTGATGAATATTGCGGCGCGTGTCAGGCTCTTGCTGTCGCTGGGGTGTGTAGCCCTCTTTGCTTGTAGGTGAAGGAAACATGTTCTTAGTGCTCAGAATGCATAGATCCATTTTCATGTGCTTAGGTGGGTGAAGCAGAGTGAGGATGACCTACGTTTGAGAACAAGCACTGTTGAACATGGAGGTGGTGGGATACTTTCTCCAGATCTCCGGCCTTCATGGAATGATCAACAGGATTCTACACTGGACGAACAAACGCGCGTACCGGGGATTCTGACCAATCTGGCATGGATATAGTGCCTTAGAGGATGAAGGCCTGCATTGGTAAATATCCTCCGTCCCATAGATATTCGAAGCCGCGAATCCAGCCAGTCCACGAAATCACGGACGGGAAGGCGATGGAGCGCTCTTTCAAGCCGTCAGTTCCACGGTTGGATAGACCAAGGCCGAGCTGGGCTACCGCCACTCAGGAGCATTGGAGTAGTAACACCTACTTGTATCCATTTCTCTACAGCACGGACGGACGGACTTGGCAAACTACGATCGTCATCTGGCTTGTGATGTTACCAATCCTGCTAGGCTCTTACAAATGAAAGAATCAGTCATTCTAACTCGTGACCGTCCCCTCCAAGTATGAATTTCAGGACGCAGAACCACAGGATCGTCTGTGGAGGTAGACGAGCAGCGGTACCCTTGGCGTGGGCATGGTACCTACATCTTATCAGAAAGGAGCATCTGCAGCTTCATGGTGAGATATCGTTGGGCTTCCACATCCTTCGATTTTATACTGCTGAGACAGACCTTGGGACGCAAGAGGCAATACTCCAATGTACGGTATGACTCCTGCATATTTGTCCTATATCTAAAAGGCAAGACATATGGTATGCGAAATACGCATTAGTTGATATCAAGCATAAATATATAAATATAAATAATAGTTTACTATCATTACACCACAATTCAAACATGAATGTCGCTGCACCCTGCATTCTCGACAGTGGGGTCGTTAGTACCCCATCTGCGTACATCCCGCTCCGGCCGCAATACCGGCGCCAGACGAATGTCAAGGACAGATGATGGACGCGATACTCCCCCATCCCTGCTGAGCGCCGTGTCCAAAGCAACAGATCCCCGGGGTTCAGGCTGCATGGTGCTGATGGTGGTAGGTCTCTCGACGGTGTCACGGCCCAATCCAACCTGAACAATGATCAAGGTGGGCACGATACCCTGTGTAATATTTAGGGAGCATGGCAAGGTGTTGGCTATTCTACATACCACCATTTGAATCAAGCCTACATCGAGCACGAGCTGTCCCATGGTCAAATATCAACGGGACCAGGAATGAACCACGCGCACCACGGATAAAATCACATGGATGATATAGCTGGAATAGATCGCGCCAGATTCCACTCTACGAAAAGGAGTGAATCTCAACATAGGATCAAATAGGTCCATCCTACATAACAGCAATCGCCGAATTATATCTCTTCACAAGATCGCTACCCAGAATTCGACGGGCCTTCTGGGATATCCACCATATGCGCCCGGCTGATCATGTGTTGAGCAGACATTTGGGGTATGAAGGCACAGCTCATACCTGTCAATGTGGTGACGAGGATGTTCAGCGTGAATGTCATCCATAGATAGATGCCAAACGACCGCTTCAGAGAATGTGATGTAGCACCATAACCACAAACTTTAAATCGTGGTTTAGATTACCCAGATCGAAAAATTAACACCATAAGATCAACAACATACTGGTTGCGGCAAGTAGGAGGATGCATGGGAAAATTATTATGCGTTTATTATGGCTCCATACGGCATAGCAACGATAGATCTAAAATCAAATCAGTATATATTGGGGAGAAGCGTTCAGCTCAAGCTTACAACGAGAGTGTCAGCAAGAACACTACGTCAATGGGTCAGTGTGACTCATAACGCAGGAGGAGTGGACAGCTCACTTATTCGTCACAAATAGTATGAATTTGGGGTAGACATACGTGAATGGAGCTATCTCTCCTCGCAGGATATAGCGCAAAAGGTAGGCATATGTCACCCCGATGTCAGCCGTGGCAATAGAGAACATCAATATGGCGAGCACGAGGAGTGGGAGTTGCAGTGTGCGCTTATTCCGCAGGAGGATATGGACGCAAATGAAGAACAATACAATATAGATGCCTTTCCGCCACCGTCGTCAATTATAATTCCTAGGCGCGGCACAGCTTGGCATACCATAGAGCAGGGTTTCAAACTTTTGGAGTCAGTCCCAGGCGCCCAGTGAGGTGCAGAGTTTAGTACTGACCAGGATTGCAGCAACATACATGTATGCCGGAGCATTGAATGGGGGATATGATGTGGTATAGAAATCGTATGCGGGGACCGAACATGTCGAGTTCATTGCGCTGAAAGAACTTCCTCGAGATCAGATGCAGAGGAGACCTGGTGTTTAACACTGGACAGCATAGGCGCAGGGCTCACCCAGCGTGTTCGTGTAAATCCAAAGCTCTACCCCGCCTTTTCCTTTCCAGCAAATCCATCAGTCCGCTGTTCAGCCAACTGCTTGGGGGGTGATTTCCAAGCCAGAGTCAAAATGTTGTATCATCCTACATTAGCGGTGGTGGATATGCGCATAATATTGGAATCGCATCAGTCTGGTTTGAATTGGGGACAGCTGTACTCAGAAACCCCCCGGGAACAGTGGCACAAACCAGTGTACTGAAACAAATCATAAAATCGTACTGAAACAAATCTTTAGCTCCATTAGCGCGGACCCTGGGCCCTCCCTGAGCATATATAACCAGCGTCGCTTCAAGTCGTTAGTGTTAAGGTGGGACCCGTTGAGTTCCGGCGTAGGGCCTCAGCAAGCAGTGCGGGGCTTTCCGTTTTGGCACATCAGTGTGTTTTGGAATGAGACTCGGCCGAGCCGCCGGTCAGGTGTGGGTCTCTTGAATTCCAAATCAGCCCTCGGGGTTAGGCTCGTGTCCATCCCTTCAAACGATTCTACGGTCCCTACGGATGTGCACGAAGTTGTTCGTCCCGAACTGCTTGAAACCTCTTAGAGGGGACAGTCACAGGCCTACCTCGGGGTAAGACCATGCCAGAGAACAAGCATGCACGGCGCGACGCGACCACCTAGATTCGCGGGTGATCATTACAACATGCCATGGTTCACGATGGGCGATGTGTATGTTGGGGTTATGTGACGCATGAATTAGAGTCATGATCCCATATGATAAGTAATGGCTGTTGGACCCTATATTCTGGAATATTATAGCTTTGGAATTTTTCTGTGGAAGTGAGCTGCTACTCAAATTTAATGCATTGCCAACACAAATTTAAAGCTCCCTGTCATGCTTTCTGCCGCAACAGTCGTAGGGGAATCGGATCCTCTGTGGAAATATTTTTCAGCTTTTAGTGTAGTATGGTCATTGTGGGGCCAAATGTCCGAGTCTGAGGACTCATGTTCGCTACTCAATTTTGGCTGCCACTTTGCAATATGATTGAACTTGGTACTCCACAACAGAGACGGACATGCGCGACTCGGATAAGTTATTACCTTGCCATTGACTCGGGGCTGTTCTCCTGGTCGGCAGCGCCCTCGTGCCACTGGTGAAGAATCTTGGTATGTATTCAAATGTTAATAAGGCTACTAGTATCTCTTGGGTGTTTCCACGGAGAGTAGGCTATTCGCTGCATCACCTCCACCAGTTTGCATCCGACTGCCCAACTCTGCTCTATCCATAGCAGCTGCGTTTTACGTGGCTGGCAAGTTGTGCTTTCTTCTAACTCCCGCATCTCCTTTCGTTGGTGTTTAGGACACCCCAGCCTTATCAAAAATGAGGCCGCAGATAAACTGGCCAAATCACTTTCAAAGGCTTGCCTCCCGCCTCTCTGAAAAATATTTTCTACTCTATGGCGTGCCGCCACTTCTCTTCCTCCACACTCGACGTCTGATCGATGATCATGTTATCCCAAGCCCTCTCCACATCCTCCGAGTCATCGAGGACATCAGTATCTTGCCCCCAGAGCCAAGTACCGCCTCCCCAAACCTACCCACCTGCCTCGAACACACTGGCGCCGACGTCGGACTATGCCGCAGTCGTGCTGTGTGTGCACCATTATTAATCATGCACCTATTGGCAATGAAAGAATCAGTCATTCTAGCTCATAACCGTCCACTCTCAGTATGGATTTCAGGATTCGTCAGAACCACAGAATCATCTCTGGGGTCAACGTTAACGAGCGGTGGTACCCTTGGCATGGGCGTGGTAGCCTACCAACTTCTCAGACACAAGGAGCATCTGCAGCTTCGTGGTGAGATATATTGGGTTCATATCTCCTTTGGTTTCAACCCACCGCCGAGCCAGACCTTCAGACACGGGGAGACACCCTAACGTACGGAGCGGTGTGATCCCTGCATATTTGTCCTATATGAAGGCGAGACATATGGTAAAATGAACTATGGATTGATTGATATTAAGCATGAATATAGAGGATGGTTTGCTATTGCTATTCCACAATTCAAACATGGGTGTCACTGCGTCCTGTATTCTCGACGGCGGAATCATTGATGCCCCATCTGCGTACATCCCGCTCTGGCCGCAATACCTGCGCCAAGCGAATGTCAAGGACAGATGATGGTCGTGATACCCTCCCATCCCCGCTGAGCGCCGTGTCCAATGCAACAGATCCCCGGGGTTCAGGCTGCATGGTGCTGATGGTGGTAGGTCTCTCGACGGTGTCACGGCCCAATCCAACTTGAACAATGATCAAGGTGGGCACGATACCCTGTGTAATATTTAGGGAATGTGGTAGGGCATTGGCTATTCTACATACCACCATCTGAATCAAGCCTGCATCAAGCACGAGCTGTCCCATGGTCAAATATCAACGGGACCAGGAATGAACCACGCGCACCACGGATAAAATCACATCAAGGATGATATAGCTGGAATAGATCGCGCCGGATTCCACTCTGCAAAAGGAATGAATCTCAACGTAGAATCAAATGGGTCCGTCCTACATAACAGCAATTGCCGAATTGTACTTCTTCACAAGATCGCTACCCAGAATTCGACGGGCCTTCTGGGATATCCACCATATGCGCCCGGCTGATCATGTGTTGAGCAGACATTTGGGGTATGAAGGCACAGCTCATACCTGTTAATATGGTGACGAGGATGTTCAGCGTGAATGTCATCCATAGATAGATGGGAAATGATCGCTTCAGAGAAGGCGACGTAGCACCTTCGAAGAGATAGCCACAGACTAATTATCATGGTTTAGATCACTCGGACCGTAAAATTAATACCATAAGATCAACAACATACTGGTCGCGGCAAGTAGGAGGATGCATGGGAAAATGACAATGCGTCTATTGCGGCCCCATACGACATAGCAACGATAGATCTAAAATCGAATCAGTGTGTATCAGGGAGAAGCGTTGCAGCTTACCACGAGAGTGTCGGCAAGAACGCTATGTGAATGAGTCAGCTGGGTCAATGATACAGGAAGAGTGGATAGCTCACTTATTCGTCACATATAACATGAATTTGGGGTAGACATGCTTGAATGGAGCTATCTCTCCTCGCAGGATATAGCGCAAAAGGTAGGCATATGTCACCCCGATGTCGGCCGTGGCAATAGAGAACATCAATATAGCGAGCACGAGGAGTGGGAGTTGCAGTGTGCGCTTATTTCGCAGCAGGATATGGATGCAAATGAAGAACAATACAATATAGATGCCTTTCCGCCACTGTCGTCAATTATAATTCCTAGGCGACGGCACAGCTTGGCATACCATAGAGCAGGGTTTCAAACTTCTTGGTGGTCAGTTTCAGGCACCTGAAATGTGGAACTGGTACTGACCAGGATTGCAGCAACATACATGTATGCCGGAGCATTGAATGGGGGATATGATGTGGTATAGAAATCGTATACGGGGACCGAACGTGTCGAACTCATTGCGCTGAGAGAACACCCCCGAAATTGGCAAAGGTAGAGAAGACCTTATGTTCAACTCGGGAAGCTGGACAGCATATTATGCGCAGGGCTCACCCAACGTGTTCATATAAACCTAAAGCCCCACCCCGCTTCTTCCTTTCCAGTAAATCCATCAGTTCGCTGTTCGGCCAACCGCTCGGGTAATTTCCAAGCCGAAGTCAAAATGGCGCATCATTCTGCGTTAGTGGTGGTGGATGTGCACGCAAGATTGGAATCACATCGGTCGGGTTTGAATCGAAGATAGCTGTATCCAAAAGATTTTCGAGAACGGTCGCAGCAAACTAGTGTACTGATACAAATCTTGGCTCCATTAGCACGGACCCTGGGCCCTCCCTAAGTACATAACCAGTGTCCAATCATTGCTCGTGTTAGTGTTAAGCCAGATGGGATTCGTAAGTTCCGGCGTACGACCCCAGAAAGCAGCGCGCAGTTTTACATTTCGACACTCCAGTGAATTTTGGAATGATTGGCTGAGCTGCTGATTGAGTGTGGGTCTCTTGAATTCCAAGTCAGTGTTAGAGGTAATACCACAAGCATGCGCAACACGACGCGACCACATAAATTCACGGTCCCGGATTATCATTTGTTCAAGTTGGACCAGCGGATACGAACCTATTGAATAACAAGCTAATTTCGAGTCAGAATAAGTTTTTGAAGAGGTAGGCGAAGCGAATCAGTGATATTTCTACTATCGGGTTTCCCGGAAGGATCAGCATACTCGACAAGGAGTCCTCGGATGTCCCTGTGTGTTTGTCGTCTTTCCAAGGGGGTTGAGAGCATGGTAATCACCCGAGAGAGCACAATTAGTTGGAATGAAATAAGAATACGAGTGGTGGACAGGTGGTTGTCTCTACTATCGAAATTTCTCTGAAGGATCAACATATGCATGCTTCCGTGAGGAGTCTGATGGTCTCATATGTTTGTCTTCGTCGCTATCTCCGATCATAGTGCGATGCATTGACGTGAATTTAAGGCTCGTTGTGCGCATGCAGTAGTCTATTATTCCCAGCCATTTCAAACCCGCTTCAATGTGCCCCGTCCATCGGGCCGCCCGTAGTATCGTGACTAGAGAAGAATATAAATGATTTACTATCGGTGTCACTACACCATGATTCAAACATGAGGGTCGCAATCCCCACATTCTCAACAATGCCAGATGGGACCATTGGTATTCAATCAGCATTGGCATTCCACCTGCGTACATCCCAGCCGCGACGCATGCACCAGGCGGATATCAAGAACAGATGCTGGACGCGATAGTACCCTCCCATCCCTGCTGGATGCCATGTCTAGTGCAACAGATCCCTGGGGTTCGGGCTGTATGGTGCTGACAGTGGTGGTGGACCTCCCGACGATACCACGGCCCAACCCGACTTGAACAATGATCAAGGTAGGCACGATGCCCTGTGTGATATTTAGAGAGTATAATAGGAACCAGCTGTTCCACGTACCACCATTTGAATCAAGCCGGCATCAAGCACAAGCTGTCCCACGGTTAAATAAAAATAGGATTGAGGATGGGCTACACATTAGTACTTACTTGCCCAGATATAATCACATCAAGGATGATATAGGTCGAGTAGATCGCACCAGATTCTACTCTACAAGAATGAGTGGATCTCAATACGGGATCAAACGGGCCCGCCCTACATAATGGCAATCGCCGAATTATATCTCTTCACAAGATCGCTACCCAAAATTTGGTGGGCCTTCCGGGATATCCACCATATGCGCCCGGCTGATAACTTATTGAGTAAGCATTTTGAGGTAGTATGATAACCTGAATACCTGTTAATATGGTGATTAGGGTGTTCAAGGTGAATGTCATCAGCAGGTATATTGGAAATGTCCGTTTCAGAGACGGCGATGTGGCACCTTCAAAGAGGTAACCACAGACTGGTAAGCATAGTTTAGATGGTTCGGATTGAAAGTGTTAATATCGTACTGGTCGCAGCAAGAAGGAGGATGCATGGGAAAATGATAATGCGTCTATTGTGGCCCCATACGACATAGCAGCGATAGATCTGAAATTAAATCAATATATATATCAGGGAGAAACGTTCAGGCTTACTACAAGAGTGTCGGCAAGAACACTGAACAGGTCAGTGAGGCTCACGATACAGGAAGAGTGGGTAGCTCACTTATTCGTCACATATAACATGAATTTGGGGTAGATACGCCTGAATGGAATTATTTCTCCTTGCAGAGCATAGCGCAAAAGGGAGGCGTATGTCACCCCGATGTCGGCTGTGGCAATGGCGAACATCAATACGGCAAGCACGAGAAGCGGGAATTGCAGCGTGCGCTCAGGCTTATTGCGCAGAAGGATATGGATGCAAATGAAAAATAATGCGATATAGATGCCTCGTCGCCACCACTATCAGCTACAATTCCTAGGCTAGCAGCACAGTTTGGCGTACCGTAGAGCAGAGTTTCAAACTTTCCAGTGGTCAGTTTTGGGAACCTGGAATGCGGAACTGAGTGCTGACCAGAAGTGCAGCAACATATACATGTATGAGAACATTGGGTGGGGGATTTGATGTGGTGTAGACATCGTCTATGGGGATTGAACATGCCGAAGTCATTGCACTGAGAACCCCCTCGGGGTCAAAGGTAGAGAAGGCGTCGTGTTCAACCAGGAAGACCGTTCGAGGTAACTGATAGTCGGATCAGTACTGACTCCCCTTTGACGGATTGACAGGTCAGACGAACTGACAGAGGCCATCGCATGAGCGCTGGCAACGCCCGTCACCGGGCCCTCAGGTTAGCATAGTGAAATTGTCACTGTATAGCGACCATTTCCCTCGTGAGTCGTGGCCCTCCTGCTTGAAATTCGCCAACGGCCTAGAGTAGGTTTTGCCCCATTATTGCACATAGACCGCGCAACTTGCGTATTACCAGAAGCGCCACCCGGGCTCGGTATCAGACTGCGATGCTAACGGAGGACGATGTGGGTGATCATACACAGCCTGAAGCTATTTATGATTAATAGGAGGTACGCGCTGACTGATCCCGAAGCCTTCGGTCCTGAATAGAAGTTGAGTTAGATTCAGAAAGGGCGGGATGGTATATTGAGCATGCCGTGACGAAAAGGACGATAGCGAGACGTCCTGTGCTTCGGGATATGCTTGGATAATGTGTTTCGGCTAGGGCGAGTTTGACGGCGGCATTCCTGGGTTCAGGATTCAATATAGTGGACTTGGATAATTTTATCGGCAACTGACAATGTAATGGCATCGCTTTAGGTAGAATAGTCAAAGTGTAAGAATTGGATCAGTTGCCAGCCTGAGAAGCATGTTACGAGCATTCATGTAAAGCATGCTCCAGTTGCGCTTAACCCAAACCTGCAGTCCAGTGATGGTCCGTCTTGTTTGCAGAGGACCTGGAGCTGGTGAGACTTACGAACTACCATGGAACCGACGCGGCAACTGACAACCAAAGTTGAGTGTTGGATGCTGACCTGAAAATTTTTGGCCATTGATTGATATTAGAATTCAAATATCTACCTAATAACTATTTCAACTTCCTCGCCATTGCTTTAATGTCTTTCCTCAACAACCTCCTCCCTTCCATCACGTCCTCCATGGTTGCAAGGGCCCTGTCCTCAGGCATGCGTGCAAGCTGTGACTTGCTCCTGACACGTGGACGGCGCTTGACATACCACTCCCAAGCAAAACGTACGACCTCTCCATCAGCATCATATGGGGTGGGTATTTCAGAGTACCCAGGGCGCGCAGTAGGATGCCGCACATAGATGGCGGAACAGGTAGAGAAAGAGGGTTCAATGTATGCGGGAATAAAGATCCACGGTGACGCATAGGTTGGGAGGTAGAAGGGTGTAAGGGAGGGGGGTTTGGGTTGGTTGGTCGTGGCTACTACATCTTTGCTGTTTGGAGCATCGGAGGAGGTGGCTTCGGGGGCTGCAGCTAGCTCGGATTTGGTAGTGGTTGACTCTGAACTGGAGACTGGCTCGGGTGTGGTGGCTGGTTCGGATGTACTAGTGGTAGCTGATGATTTGGGGGTGGTAGCCAGTTCAGATGTAGACGTAGACTCAGATTGGGATTTGAGCGTGTCATATCCGTTGACATCATCATACTCTGCTGTTTGAGGCTTAAAAAAACGGATGGCACTTGGATTGACAGAGACCATATCCCCAGGTGCGAGTCGGGTGTTGGCATTTTGATGCTATTTCCGGGTCAGTGATTTGAGAAAGTGCGAAACCAACGCGTACCTTCTTGCCATTTAGCATAACATCCCCATGAATGACCAGCCGCCGTGCCTCATACACACTGTGTGCAAAGCAGCACCGGAATATGAATACATCAATCCGCCTTTCCACCTCTGCGAACATCAGACTCCCAACCGGTGCCATTCCCTTCTGTTCTTCCTCTATTTCCAAGTCCTTCTCTTTTTGCTTGCGTTTGGCAAATTCCTGAAGTGCCGTTGTGTCATCTCCGAGAATCTTTCGGCGGGGACGAACATCAGGGAGAGTTTCGGGAAGATACCAGCGCTTGAATATTTTTTCGTTGATGTAGTCCCCATGATAAGCGCGAACCATAGCCTTGGACTTCCACCGCTGTTGGAAGAGAGATGAGGAAGTACGAGTAAATCTGATTTCTTCAGATTTGTGCCCAGCAGTACGTGCCCAAAGGTTGTAAAGATTTTTCGGGGACCAACTCTAAAGACATGTTAAATGAGGGAAAAGGACTCTGAGTGAAGACGAACCATGCGAGGGAGGGCCCGTTTTATGTTGAATACGCCAGTATCACGCATAATTGAACCTCGGTGTGGTCAGTCACAAATGGAAAACGAGGACGCGTTGGCGCTGGCGAGAACGCGACAGAAATTTTGCTTGTGACGGGTTTACATAATCATAATTAAGATTTACAAAATACACATGGTCCATATCGCGTTCAGTGTTCACACCATTCCTGGCTCTGGTTCCACCTCCATCGCCTCTCGTTTCACGCGCTCCACAAATCCTTCACCGTGCTTTCCTGTGCGCTCTCTTCCAGCCATTCTATCGTGCCTCCGTTTAACACCCCGCAACTTCCACAAACTATATATCAACGTGAGGACCCCACACACAAGTGCTGCTGCTGCCGTGACCACAAGAGTGATCTTACTCGCAGTGGAAAAGTCCCCGTGCTGTGCGCCGTACACGTTAACCAGTGTGGAGATTACCCCCGTAAGTGAGTTCAATGTCCCAGGCCTTGCATGGTTTCAGCATTACATGCCCAGAGCAATTTGTTGATCGGAAGAATACTCACAAAAATATTCTGTTTACTAGCCAGACGTAATTGTGCATCCATCTCCACCACAGGTATACCATCCCAATAGCTCCAATTCCGCAACATATAAATGCGATGACAAACCTACCCTCCGATGCCCATGTAAGCTCAATTCACCCGACAGGGTATTTCGTTGTGTTACTTACAAAGGTATATCTTTTATCACCTTCAGGATATTTCTCTCAACTTCACCAGCTGCCCCTGATGCCCCCTGTCCCTGCGTACTTTGCAAACTCGTGAATGTGCCCGGGAACAGCACAAACCCTGCGAGGAGGATCCACGTAAAGAACCCCGCAAGTAGGTTGTGAAGTCGCGGTATTCCGTCAAGGGCCAACAACATGTTCACGTATTGGGTGTCCATCTGGCTAACATGTTGAGCAAGTGATGGACGGCCATTGTTCGTTGCGCCTTTTGGGATTCTGGGCGCCCTGCCACTTTCCGAAAAAGCGTGCTTGGGATCCGGGGGAACTTGGTGGGATGTAGATGGAAATCGAAAGGGCATTTAGGTTCAAGTGGCGGCAGGCTCTCAGCCCGCGTCATTATATGGTGCCCTCAGAGTCGTGTGATAGTGGAACCAGATAAATTTAGCATAGTGAGTGATTTCTTGGCGCTATGTTGCTGATATGTCTACTTTCTATGAATAGCTGCTGACGTATGTTCTGCCAGTGGCGGGCTTCAAATCACCAACTTCCTTTTACCATCGTTCTGGCGACGACGCCCGTAGTAGCATCGCAAGAGCTCCCCCTGCCTCCATTAATATCAGTGTAGCTCGAGTTGAACGGCTCTCCTCTCATATTCATCGACTCGGAAAGTTCTCTACCCAATAAACCGTAATTGCTGCGTATCTGAATCCACATCATGTTCATGCCGTGTTCATAGCCCCGCTAGTGACCATAAAAACCCCAGACATCCTGGTTCATCCTCATCGACGCGCTCTTCTCCAAGCTCCTTATCATGTTGTCGTTTGACGCCCTGCAGCTTCCATAGGCTGTATACCAACGCGATAGCCCCACATACAAGGGTCGATGCACCTGTCACAATGATAGTGATCTTGCTCGTGGTAGAGAATTCCCTATGCTGTGCGCCATATACGTTGACCAGCGTAGAGATTACTCCCGTGAGCGAATTCAGCGTCCCGGGGCTGGTTTTTGTGTTACAGCTGAGGAGATCCTGACTTGGATAAATGATTCTCACATGAAAATCCTGTTTACCAGCCAGACATAGTTATTCGACCACCTCCACCAAAGATAGATCATTCCGACGGCCCCAATTCCACAGCAGACAAAGGCAACTACAAATCTGAATTTCAGCAGATCAGTTCAACCATCCGCTGCAATGTTATCCAACTCACAGGGGTAGGTTCTGGATCACGCCCAAAATATTTTTCTCGACTTCACCAGCCACTCCAGCTAACTTCGGTACCGAGTCATTTTTCAAGCTCGAGAATGTCCCTGGGAACAGCACGAATCCTGCGAGGAGGATCCATGTGAAGAACCCCGCGAGTATGTTGTGCGTCCGCGGTATCTTGTCTTGATGAAGCAACATTTCAACATATTCGCTATTGGTGCGTTTGCTGAGCGTTGGGCGATCCGACGCATCCCTCAGTTTCGGAGCCACTAGATCTTTTTCCGAGTGCGTGTCTTAGGGACTAAGAACATTGATGGGGGATTGAGGACTGGATGGATCCATGGGGTGCCTTGTTATTCTCAACGTCCGGCTTCCTACACTATTATATAGCGCCAGTTAAGCACATTGCGAGGGGGGGTGTTCAAGTAAACTCAACCAGGTGAGGCTCTCCACTGCTCCTGATCCCTGTGATTGGTGCCGAAATAGCATGCCAGATGTTATGAGTACCCGCAAGTCACCAGTTCGATCAATAGCTTTCCGGGACTTCTCCCCGGCGCGGCATACAGTCCGTATGTTTCACATCAGCCGCCCTCGCAGCGATTATCGCGCGCCAATTGTGAAATATTAAAACACTGTATCGCCGCCGAGCTCGTGCTCCGCTGGCAGGGAACCTTATTTCCCCGTACTCGGATGCGACAAACACGTATTATATTAATTGCAAAGGTCGGTGAAATGTGCATCAGTTTGTATTACATAATTGAGTGTAGCTTCAATAGACATATTGTTGCTTCCAGAGACCTGGCGATGCTGCTTCCGCTGTTTTCCGGCTGCCCAAGCCGCAGCTTTTCCTGTAAGGCCGTGTGATAAGCGCTCATAAACCCCAATTGATGAGCTGCCGAATAACCACAACCCCAGGATTGTGTGAACAGCGACCTTTGTTGTCTTTGGTATCTCACGATTAATGTCCTCAGCTATTAATTAGATAAATAGTCAGTTTGGATACCAGTTCGATCGATTTATGGGGTGTGCTATTTCGATTGAACTGAGCTCCACCTAAGTTGAAGGGATATGCTTTCGTGCCCTTGGCTCCTGACCTGATCAGAGCCTCAAGTTATGAAACCTGATTTATAAAACAACCTTGCTCGCTACGGAACCGCGCCACACAAAAAATCTGTAGGGCGCGTGTTGTGGGTACCAAAACCGCGTTCTCCAAGCACCCTTCAAGTTTGCAGGCTTCTCAAAACGGGTTTGCCATCTACAAAGGTTATTTTCTGGACTTGTCCTAGCGCTCAAAGGAACGGCGGGGTTTGTTTCGGGAATGGTTGTATCCTTTTGCTCGTGCTACATCTGATTTATTCATCTCAAATACTCTGAGAGTGTTGGGTCTGGGCACTTGCGTGATGATTGGTTGGGGCCATAAACAATGCAGCACAATAGGCCCACTTGGTTAAAATTGGGCGGGCTGCCTCAATAGCCGAGCTGTACTCCACCAAGCATTGCCGTTTGACCCTGGGCAGTTTATTTTCCATGCCTCACGCCGTGAGTACCATCCCTGTTTGCGCTATGATCCATCCGAGTTGGCCCACGGGAAACTGGATTGATGAGAGAGTTAGTCCCTGTCCCTCTTTTGCAAAATGGCTTGCCTTGGAACACCCTCAGGATCGTTAGTTATGCTACGAGTGGGCGTGTTATTCAGGATACCCACTACGCTTTGTTTTATAATATACATTCGCAGCTGGGCAGCTCTCACATGGCACGCTCACGGCAACGGTCTCATCCATATCCACAGGGTCAAGTCTATAGATGAAGGCTGCTACTACATGCCAATGTCCGAGTCCAGAATTCAGATCTGTTGGACCGAGTCGGTGGAAAGTGAACGGAAGTCGGAATGGGCGTCAGGATTTACACGAGTGGGGGCAGGCGCTTAGTACATAGCACCAATCAGTGACCCCATGTCGTAGTGGGGGTAGATCCGGTATCGCAGGTATTTCTCAGCGTTATGTTGCTAATACACATCTAGTTTCTGCGAATAGCCGCCTGGCACCCCAGATCTTGGGTGATAGGTCTGATTATAAGAAAGGTGATTGAGGCGGCCAGTGGTTACCTTGGGGCCTTAGTAGGCTTTATTGTTGGCGTACTTAGTACGCTTCTCACGTCGAACTGCGTATGGCGTCCTCTTATTGTCGCTGCAAAGATAAGGGGGTTTCCCCCCTCCACGAATATCAGTGTAATTCGAGCTCAACAGCTCTCACTTTTTTCTCGCCCATAGTACTCTTCCGCGTTTATTGGAAGCTCTTCCCGGCCCGGCCAATATATACAGTATGTAAGTTGTGAACATTGCATATTCAGATCTGCACCATGTCAACTCCCGAGCTCAATACCCCGCTAACGACCATAAAAATTCCAGACATCCTGGTTCATCCTCATCCGAGGTACGCTGTCCTCCAAGCTCCATATCATGTCGTCGTTTGATAACCCGCAACTTCCATACGCTGTATATCAACGCAATAATCCCACATATAAGCGTCGCCGCTCCTGTCACAATGATAGTGATCTTGCTCGTGGTAGAGAATTCCCTATGTTGTGCGCCATATACGTTGACGAGCGTAGAGATTACTCCCGTGAGCGAATTCAGCGTCCCGGGGCTGGTTTTTGTGTTACAACTGAGGAGATCCTGACTCAGATAAATGACTCACATGAATATCCTGTTTACCAGCCAGACATAGTTATTCGCCCACCTCCACCAGAGATAGAGCATTCCAAAGGCCCCAATTCCACAGCAGACAAAGGCAACGACAAATCTGGATTTTAGCGGATCAGTTTAGCCATCCGTCGAATATTACCCAACTCACAGGGGCAGGTTTTGGATCACCCCCAAGACACTGATCTCAACTTCACCGGCCACACCAGATAAACTTGGTACCGAGTCATTTTTCAAGCTCGAGAATGTCCCTGGGAACAGCACGAATCCTGCGAGGAGGATCCACGTGAAGAACCCCGCGAGTATATTGTACGTCCGTGGTATTTTTTCTTGATGCAACAGCATTTCAATATATTCGCTGGTAGTGTGCTTGCCGAGCGTTGGGCGAGCTGGTACATCCTCTGGGTCTGGAGCTACTGGGCCTTTTTCTGAGTGAGTGTCTTGGGGACTAAGAGTATCCACGGGGGATTTGGGACTGGATGGATCCATGAGGTATTTGGCTGGGAATCAAAGGTGCTTTGATTCGGGGGTTACTTCCCAACGTCTAGCTTTATGCGTCCATTATATAGCGCCAGTTGAACGCATTATCGATGTGATTCAAACAGGTTTAACTCGACGAAGCGCTCTGCTGCTTCTAGTTTCCGTTGGTTGACGCTGACATGCAGTATGTTGGGTCTATGAATACCCTGAAGTCGCCAATTTAGCCAATCGCTTTCCAGGACTATTCTCGGAGGAGCATACAGCCCGCATGTTTCACACACTTAGTCGCCCTTGCGGTGATTACTGGGCGCCAATTGTGAGATCTTGGAGTGAGAACTGCAGCAGGTTCCCCACGTAGAACTTCTTTTAATCGCTTCGCGAGCAGATCATTCTCTGTCGCTATCACTCATCAGGAAATCACAATAAGACCAAAAAGGTTTTCAAGTACATTGGAAGCGTATCTATACACACCAATCCAGGATATTCTCGTCAATTGGCAGAACAGAATCCTCCCCGAGGTCTCCGCGCAAATAGGCCATCAGTAGTACAAATATGCACAGCAGGATGATCAGAAAACAAGAATGTAGAACGAACACAAACATCGAGCAAGGAACGTGTGGAATAAATGGGTGTGGAGGCCGAGGTGGGAAGGGGAGAGGGCGATGTCCGCTATAAACCTCAAATGTGTTGTACATCCACCGGGCCCATAATATGTCTAGCATATAAGTTATGAGCATATCTTAGCGCTCAGATCAAAAAATCATAGATGGGTGTATTTATTACCACCCAAACACCCTTCATTCGACATGTCAGAAATGTAGCGCCACAATCAGCAGAAAAAGAATGAACACGTACTCCTCATGTAACTCAACACCTCCAACTTGGTCGCGACGTATTGGCTCTACCTCATCAACCGCCTTTGCCACGTCGTCCGCAAGCTCCACGGGCCCGCATGTACCAACCAGTAACCCGGTGATCCGGCTCTCATCCTTCGCACCAGAACCAAGCACAACAGCGCGAGAAATCGCGGCGTCCAGCACCTTGCCCACCCGTGGGCGTCCGGGAGCAAGTGTAAGGCCCGGATGGAAAAACTCTGAATCAAACGGGAACTTTCCGATAGGCGCACGGGTATAGTACACAGATATCTTAAGTGGGGTAAATATGCTCCGTTGGATCAAGGCGGTAAATTGTGGAGCCAGTGGAGCCAAAGATGCTGAGTTATTCGTGAGTAAGGCTAGCCCTTAGCGGTACAACATTGCTTACCAGGGTCTTGGACGGTCCAAATGACATCTATGTGTTTAACGCGGCTCTCGCCCTTGAGGTCTTTTCGGATGAGGTCCTCCACGACTGAGAGTGCGAATGTAACCCCGCTTCCCCCAACGACGAAGACGGCTGCAGAGTAGCTCGCAAAAATGGTGTGGCCTGGTCCACCTACAGATCATGATGAGGACGTGCGCCGAGTGGATTAATGATCAGCGAACCGTATGGGCCTTCGATTATCATACTGATATTCCTGCCCACACCGGCTTCAACATACCCGCCAGTCTTGGCCATCTCGTAAAGCTTCGTCGTCCATGATCCGCTTTTCTTGCACAACAAGACCATCCCCTCCTCGCCTCCGCTGACGCTCGCGATGGTGAAGGGATGTATTTCCGTCCAGCCCCACCAGCCTATTCCGGAGGAGATAATGCGAACGCGGACATGCTGCCCAGCGCGCCAACCAGCATTAATTTCGGGGAGTTCAACGCGTGTAACACCAAGTTGGGGCAGTGGGCGAATAACGGCAGTAGCAAAACGTGTCTTAATGACGCGTAGGAGCCAGTCAAAGGCATACATCCCCACAGCGGCGAGGATATAAGGTAGCATGGACTTTTTGTGGAGGTAAATCTGGCATTGAAATATTAGACGAACAAGCGGAGGAAACAGGAATACGAACGGCGGGGAGAAGAAGGATGAAACAAATGATGTGGGTCGAAATAAACAGATTGTATGACTTCTGTCGCCAGTACGCAGTCGAGAAAACAAGGAGACAATCGAGACACAGGAGGGCAACCAGAGCCCATGCTGTCGTGGGTCGTTTAAAAGCGGTGATGACTGTTCCAGCAAGACTCCAGCGATAAACTAATCAATGGTTGATCCTGAATAAAAAACAATATAGAAGATGGAATATACACACTGTAACCAATGGCATGGACATTGACGGCCAACACTACAATTCGTCCAATGAAACGATGGAGGAAATTGAGCTGGGAAGAATTGAGAAGTACCCAACCCAGTACTATTTCGAACAGACCTTCTCGTAGCCCACACCAAGGAATGCCCCTGGCACACTGTTCTTGGCCGCGAATGCAAAAACAAATGGCACCTGTGCTATGGCGACCCAACCGGCGCGGACCGGATCCGTGAATGGGCTTGATTTGTAGAAGGAAGGATAAACGAGGAAGCAAAAATAAAGCAGAAGAATAAAAACTTGGGCGATAGAAAACCCGGAGCACCCTGTGACGAAGGACGGATAGAAGGGGGCGCGCGATACGAAACGTCGTGCAACATGGGGCGGGTAGTTGACCGGAAGTGGCGCGCCATTCTCATTTACGCGCAGCGCATATTGTTTTGTGCGTAAAGAGCGTGTGAATCATCGGTGGAGGATCCTTTGGGAGGGGGATAAGCTGGATCTGAGCGTTGGACGATTCGTGTCGGGGGATCGATCCCGTTGATCCCTGCTCCAGAGGATGATACCAGTAGACCACTCCGATACCTTCCACAGACGAGCAAAGGCACGCGGAAGTCGGAATACAACCACGGCCAGGATGACGGCCATCAGGAATATATCAACGTGATATACGAGCCCCCGGGCATCTATAGCGTGGTATTAGTTGCATTGACCTGGAAAGCACCAACGTCCATGGGATCATGGTAATAGTACATGGAGGAAGATGAATAGAGGAAAGACATGACACGGAGAGGAAATACAAGTGCTGGCTTGCCGGACGCCAAGCACAGGGCGAGATATCCTCACGAGCAACGATAATTGGAAGTGGACCGAGGGGTAGACAGCTTAAGCCAATTCCATCCGCATAGTATATGTACCTCGGGCGTGCCGGCCGCTGTGGCCGTACACATGCACATCGCGAGGCTAGGGTGCCTCGAGAAACCCGGCGCATTTTCCCACGGTGCCCCATCTGGAGCTGAACGGCCGTCGGCCGAGCGCGTCCCAGTGGTCTCGTACTGGAACAAGCGTCGGATACTGTCGCATATTGGAGGTAAATTCTTGGGCGTACCTGACAACACTCTATAGGAGAGAATAAAAAGACTGAAAAATCCGCCGCGAATGACACAGCTGCGCGGGGTATCCGGCGGCTTGCTATGTAATATGAAACGGCCAGTCCAGATTGTTTGCCTCCAGGCGTCTGCCTCGAGGTATGCATCACTCATCCCTTCATGCTGCCTGTTATGTGCACATCCGCCATCAGACTGAACAGGTTACCAGATCAGGGTTATGTGCACCGCTGAAATCTGGATCAAAATCAGCGGGGTAACCAATATTCGCCCATATCTCCGTGGAGGTTGGGAGTTTGTCCAAGGAGACAACCATCACAGTGCCCCGAAACTTCGAATGGCTCGAGATATATTGATTGCTTGCTATAGGCATGCTTTAAGCCATAGCCGACTTCGAAATTACCTCGAGAATATGGTGGATTCGTTGTGATGCTAATTAGGTTCTTATCTACCAAATGAGGACAATCAAACGCTAAAGTGAGCTGGAAGCACATACATCGATTATCACATCTGTAAAACGATGGAGGCATACGCATATGTCTTTATCACACAATCGATTGTGACCAAAATCTCGAAACTGTTTGGCTTGAACGAATCACACAAACAGCCCCCCTCACGGCCAAAAATAGATGATGGAACATTCATAAGTTACATTATGTAAAGAATGAATCAAGGTATAGGCTATAATTCTATGTGTCTATGGGGGAAACTAATAACGTCCGGTTCCATGAGAATTAAAGAGGCTCAATCTCGACTCACGTCACTGCAGACGCGTCAGAACAAGATTAGTCCGCGGGAAGAGACACTCACCGTCCGAAGAGTTTCACTTTGAGCCAATCTGTAGCCACTAGTGTGCGGTTGCGGAGCGAAAAAAGGGTGCTGAGATATGCACTTCTCCAGAAGAGGAATGTGGCCACACCCCCACTCGCAAACTGGATATGGAGCGGAGTTAACATAACTTCACGGGATGTGTGCATGCGACTCACGTTGCCATTCATGAAGGGCAAGTCAGCAATGGCCTTGTCGGATCCAATATAACTGGTCCAATTCCCATCAGCATTAGTTGTATCTCATTGCAATACCACTCACGCTAACGATCCCTGATGGGAGTAGTGGAAGGGTCTCGGCTTGACTTTGGTTATTTGCTTCTTAACAGATTCAGCCTCATCGACGAGACGTTTCTTTTCCTCTTCTCCAGGTGCAACCATTGCCGCCTTCTCCAGCTCGGTTAGTTTATCCTCGAGGCGGTCCTTTTTCGCCATTTGTGCAAGCATCCGCGCGAGATATGCCCCCTGCTGGGAAGCGACCTGCGCAGTCGGAGCATACGATGTTGCTGTGCAGTCTCCGATGGCGAATATGCTCCCATTTGTGCCATTCATCCTGAGGTAATCTAAACAATGGTTAAGCTCAGGGGCAAGGCCAAGCAGTACAGTAGATTGTTACCATCCACAGCTATGCCGCGTCGGTTCGTCTGAACGGAAGGCAATTTCGCCATCAGATCCTGGGTCACCTTCCTCCCTTTATTGCCCTGTAGAAAAAAGATCATGAATTCGCTCGCATAGCCAGATATTGGCACGTACGGCTGCCCAGACAACCATCCCACAGGGTACCTCCACAATACTCTTATCAGGCATCTGGAGCACGACACTCTTCTCCTTGACCTAAGAGCGCCCATTAGTAGATATCGATTCAAGGTCTGGGCTATACGCACTTCTTTCACCATGGTTTTCGTAAGGATCTCGATTTTCTCTTCCTTGAATGTTGACTCGGTGTATTCGATAAGCTGCTTGCTGAACATCGGGAGGACGGAGGGTAGTGCTTCTACAAGCGTGATCCGCACTTTGCCTGCAAGCTCTGGGTACCATGATTTGAGGTCGTCCTACGTACAGCCATCAGTGTTGGGAAGCTCGAAAAATTTGGGGAATATTTACCTCAAGGAAGTCATGAAGTTCCCCGCTAGGATAGGAGTCAATTATTGACTAGTTACCATCAGATATTGATGTACCTCAGTTCCACACCCGTGGGGCCTCCACCGACGACAACCTAGGGAATGTGAGCCAAAATTTCAGCTAAAACTCTCAATACGAACCATATGGAGCAAGCGATCGACTTCGTCGGTAGATTGGCCAGGGAACGCGGCAGATTCAAGACCTAAACAGGCAATCAGCCCCATTCACACTGAAGCGGTGGGCCCGCTTACAGTCCATGAATTGTCGTTGCATCTAAACACATGGAGAATCTGAGAAATATCACATGGAAAAGCATGGCAACATACCCGTTCCGCATCGGCTAGTTCTTTCATAAAACAAGCATTTTCTTTGACTCCGGGGATTCCAAAGGTCTGGACTTCCGCCCCAACAGCGTACACAAGGTAATCAAAGGGGATCGTCGTTGAAGAAACCGTGCCTTGAATCTCGGAATTATCTAGAATGTTCTTAGATTAGCCATGACATCAGACGCTCGTCATGTCAATCTACAACCTGTGAAAGTAACAGTTTTGTTGACGGGCTGAAGGGCAGGTGAGAATGCAATCGGCAATATGAGTGGAGTGACTTACGTCGACGTCCTGGGCCTCTGCTTCAATGACAGAGACTGCACGGGCTTTGTGGCGTGTGATATACCGTGTGGGCTGGAGGATGGATCGAGGGTTGAGAGTACCGACGGCAACGCTCGGAAGTAAGGGCGTAAACAAGAAGAAATTCTTGGGGCTGATAACAACCTGTAATGGAATTACTGAACCGCCTAGTGTTACGAAATGACGAGATGCTTACAACATTGAAATCGCTCGTGTCGAGCGTCTTCAAAAGGCTAGTCGCGCCCCAGCCACTTCCAAGGACAACAACTGTCTTTTTCTCTGGGTCAAAAGGAAGTTGGGCACCAGGGTGTCGCTCCCTCTGGGTGATGTAGTAGAATGCACCCGCCCCTCCAACAAGCGTGATCAGGGTCGTACGACCCAGAATCTGGAGGAATGACCGCCATTTTGACTGTTTAGAATAAACGGGATCCACTGGCTGCTCGCCATGGTTCGGTCACCCCTGGCTGTTTATGGGATACGACATACCGCAACTGGTTCAGGGCGACTCGATGTCAGTCCTCGATTAAGAGGAAGTCGGTTCGCTCTAGCCAAGATCCGCGGCTGTACCAGAGTTCTAGCCAGGACGGCTGAAGGGCCGGATGTATTCGTGGTAAGCCTGAGAATGATGGACAACTGAATCTGGACTGACCGCGACCGCGAGTGAATTGCATTTCGTTCTGATGGTGGTAGGGCGAGGGTGGACTAGATTTTTTGGGTAGCCGCCCTTGTCTTTTTGAGGATGGAAAAGAGCGAGATAGCGGGGTGGAGGGGGCGTACTCGACGGACTGTTTGATGTCTGTTGTCATGAGAAGTTTTCCTCCAAATCCACGTGGCTCCGGTATCTCAGAATTACCAGATCCGCTTCAATTTTCGGCGTAAAATGCCCCGAGTACTCGGTAGCATGGTCGAGTGGATAGTGATGGTTAACGTTAAGCGCCGAAGGAATGATGGCTGTCAACACAGACTTGCGCTGGAATGCCTATTTCTCCTTACCCGGCCTGATGTACAGATATTGACAACGTCGAACGTTTATCAGGTGTAGCCGCAAACGCACATTTCCACCCGAGCCACCCCGCCCAAGACAAAGCTCAGATCGGACAGCGAGCGCTCGGCGCAGGAATCATTGATGCATTATATATAAGCTCAGGAGTGGGTGCTAGGGCACCATATTACATCGTCGTTTGGTGGTTAAATGAAAATTATACTCGTGCTGTATTAGCTTGTTCATATTGATCTTTCCACTCTCCGAAACCATGTAGTGGAACCTCCCCACACAGGTTCTTGGTGATCCGGTGCAACTCGTCCAAAGACTGAAACAATGTCCGGCGTCAGTAGCCCATTTTGGAGGGAGTACACGGTGATGATGTACATCCTTAGAAGCTGGTAGACGGCCACAAGGGAGTGGCGTAGTACATGTAGTTGATGGTCTTAATTTCGTCTACGCTTATGCGTCGCTGTGGCGTCGCCCAAATTAGAGGCGTGGCAGTGGCAGCCCTATGGTGGTGGTAGAATAGCTTGTCGACAGACTATCTGGCAGTACTTGTGCATAGGCTCCGCGGTACGAAGCGATTGTGAATTATGGAGAATTTGGACATAATATCGGTAATCTGCCACCAATTATAGCGACTAGCTTATCTATGGGAGGAGTAACCCACCAAGTTTGGGTCAAGCGCCGTGTTTTGTGGAGGAATGAGAGCCTCCATTCCGTGTCTAAGTGTGCCAAAGACCTCCCAGCTATAGCACCGGGAAATGATCAGACAATAATACATGATGGGATTGTTTCTACTGACTTGGCGAGACTAGCAATCATTTCAATCTGGACATCGACGAGACTCTTGTACTCTTCGGATGGCCACGCTCCTCGAATGCTCCCTTCCCACTTGGCAAGTTGTGTTAGTTCCTGGATACCCTGCATCTCCTGCGTAAGCCTGATAAGTTGTTGCCTGAAATCCATCAACCACGCTGCGGGCCCGTTTCGCTTTGCAGCGGCTCCATCGCTCTCATCTGTGGGGTTGGAAATCCAGGTTGATACCAAATTTCTGTAGACATGAGAGAGGGCAGTGATAGATGACGCGTTGCGCATTCGGACTGCTTTACGACCCGAGGTTGGGGGAAGCATCATCATAAAGAACGACGCAGCAGCGCCTAAGACCCTAGATTAGTTACGTATCCTAGAACGATAATCCCACGATGGAAATGCATACCGATGACTACTAAGACCCACCGCCTCCAGGCGACGGACCAACCAATGCCTGTGTGGCCATCAGATGCTAGAATTCACATAATTTGGACACAGGCGAACCAGGCGACGCAAACTGAGCCAAGTGCCCATCAACCCACGAATATCCGACCACAAGCGCAAATGTAGCCTGCAAAGTGTCAAGTTTTAGACCCCTTTAAAATCTCAGCAATCGTATCAACTTACGCATGCCAATATCACCGCGGGCAGGTACTGCGGTGGGGCATAGACACGCACAAATATGAAGGGGATGAGGACAACCCCCATTGTGGCGGCAACGCCATAGGGGTTGCCATTCCCTCTTCCATTCCCTAGGTTAATTATTAGCACATTTGCTACGACGATGGTGGATCACAACCTGCATACCAAGCAATGAGCCCAAAGATGAGGCCAATGGCAGTTCCCATCAATCTAGTCACAAGACTATGGACGATATCTGTAAGATTCCATCGTCACGATAGCCAAAATATATTCACTTATATATTTGATCAGCAGCGTATATGTTTATGGTCGTTTGAGCCATGATGAGAGCCCTGCGAAGCAAAAATGAGGTTAAAGATACCGCAGTGTTTTATAGTATGCACCATATTCCTTTTTGGACGTAATAAAGTCTGCCAGCTCTTGTAAGTACAAGTTGTCAAAAAAATAGTAGTGAGCTTACTGCAGTCCGCCTAACCACGGCCGGAAACCATAGAGCGACCGATACGAAGACATATTTGAAGACGAACTGACATTCGAATAATAGATCGATCTCGACCCGGAAAGTTGACTTACTATTGCCTCAGCGGTCTTTGTCCAATGGTACAAGTTGTGAAGACGGTCCATGATCTTCTGAATAATATTTTCTGGCGGCCGGCTGTCTGGGTCACGTCCTAGGAACATTGAGCATCCGGACCACCGGTTTAAGAAAGAGAAAACGTACTATAACTCCCCTCCCTTTGATCTCCAAACACCTCCGGGTTTGCAAATTCATCCCCAAAAGCAACGCCACCATCCATCTCGTCCCCGCGCTTCGCTAATAATTTCCACAGGTTCCTCAATCCCGTTGGTGCCCAGAGTCTATTCCGCTGTCTATGGGCTGTGATGCTGCTAACTTTCTCCGCAAATTGTATTATAGCGCCCGAAATCGAAATCATATTAGCCCCGAAGACATAGCCCACATATAGGGTTCTGACTGGGAGTGCGTCCCTCTCGGCCTTAGTATGTGCCGCCTTGAACAAAGGCATAAAAGGCTCAACGAGCGAAAGCCGCTGCGTCGTATTAAAAGCAGCCAGAGCATCTTGGAGCTGCCTAGTGGCCAAATCTAGATCATTGGCCACTCCACGTCCAATTTTGCATTATTCTTCCAGCGCCTGGAGTTCACATGCTGTACATTCTTTTGTATCGCATCGAGGCATCTGACACACGCCGCCCGCAGAGGTGCTGTTGCTTCCCGGATAATTGGAAGCATGTCTTGTGTGCGCAAATTGTGAGTCTTTTCGATGACGCTGTTGTGCTGGTGCACCTGTCGAAGCAAGAACGTGGTGTCTAACCCAAACTGGCCCTCTTGTGCGAGTTTTGAAAAACCGTGAAGGGCAGCTGTTTAAAGATTCAAAACTACCCTTCTCCAGCCTGAATTGGACCCACCGACACGAGCAACCATTGTGAGTAATGGCCCTTCCAAGGAATGAATGTCGTCGCTATTCCACTTTCCCCAGCTAAATTCAAGCGACAGCAACCCAGACAGAGCCATCACTACCCGCTTTCAGCTTCGGGCGCAAATGAACACATGTCGTCACTTACCTTGCTGCTGGACGCGGATAAGGAGTGACCGAACCCCGCTAATTTCGGTTGAAGGTAACAGCTGGAGTACTTCATCCTGTAGTTCAACCATTCTCTTGACCCGCCCGAGTTGATCTGCGACAGTGCTGAGGCACGAATGGTTTACAGTCTCCGGGAAGATGAATATAGTCGTCAGGAGCCCAATGGCCATGTAACATGAGACGGAAATCGCAGTCGATTTGAGTAGTGTGTATTGGGCAGTCGGGAAAAGAGGGCCGATTGTCTGTAAAACATATAGATGTGGGGTTACAGGCAGTAGTAGTACGCACACAGAATATGTCCATCGCAATGGTACCGAAAACGCTCATGAAAAGCAGCTTTGGAGCATACGCCCGGATGAGGGCAAAAAAGAAGGTCGAAGCTACAAGAAAACAGCCATAGACGGCAGTGGATCTTTGGGGAGTTGGTAAAGCAGGTAAAAATAGGGCGGCCGACGCACCGAATGTCAAGGAATGTACCATTAAAGACGGCAATAGTGCGTGCTAGAGTGGGATTAGCCTGAAGTGCTGGGGATGCGGCAGCACTAGCAACACTTAAATACAATCAACCAAAATCTATTCAGGGCGCACCTGGCTTGCACTTGCTGGAACGCGGCCTGAAGCAAAGCTTGACTGCGGGATGCATTTGCCGCGCGCATCGCGGCGACCCCGATTCCCCACCTAACAAAAGACCAATGACCAGCGTTGAGATGATCTGAACAGCGTAATAACGTATTTGCCAAAACGGGATGAAATAAAACATACAAAGAAAAACAATTGGACAGGAAGATACGGGGAAGGAAAAGACTCGTCAGCAGTGCGAAAAATCCACTAAAAATACAGCAGATGAGCTTAGGACAACGTTAGGGTGACGCACTTACGCTGTACCCATTGTTCGAAGAGAAGCATTCGGCAACAGGATCAGAAAGCTGCCCCAGCAAGCAACCCAGCACCTCAACATGACCTTCCAGGACTTTTTGGAGCGCAGGTTCTGGATATCCATGGTGGAAGATGTCCCAGCGAAGGTTTATCCTTGTCCTTTTCCTTTTCCGTTGTGGACATGGTATGAAGGCAAACTTCAGCCGAACACAACTCCGAATATAAATCATGAGCATCATGGGCATCATGTTTCAGCGCTTAGTAGCGACCCGTTATGATAACAACCTTTGGCTCAATTGGTATGAAATAGTGTACATTTAGTCTTGGACGCGTCAAGACACATAATAATAGTATTACTATCAACCATGGATGTAGTAGTAGTGATCACTGATGTAGTAGCTAGTAACCAACGATGAATCGAGTTGACCGGTCATAATCACGACCAATCACATGCACAAGAACTCGAAACGGACTCCAAGTCTAAGTCTTGAGCCAAGCCACGACTAGTCGCGAATTCCAAACTCATCGCTGCACGGTGCTCAGCATATTAATATTCTATCAACCACTGCAAGTTGCCTATTCCTTCAACACAGCACGAAAATCCGAGATCCCGGTAGATTCCAATCCCCCATCACGATGGACTCGTATACGCCCCGACCGCGTCCCAGTGGCCGCAAGAAGAATATAACACTCTCTGCAAAGGAATATACCAAGGTATTTCACTACCATTGCCCCTACATCGCCTATGTCTGACACGCATTTAGATTACGGGCACCATCGCATCCGTCCGCCGGAACAGATTGCAGGATGATATACACGAAGAGGTGGATGTGCCAGTGTCTTCGTCTCGTGAAAGCCGCTCGCGAGGTGCTTCTGGCGACTTGGCTTTGCGCGTCGAACACTGAATTCCACATCTTTGATAGCCCAGAACGAACCCTCGTTTATTGCCGAGACGTCTTTCGTGCGCGCACCCTTGAATTCACGCGTCAGCTCTGCCACGGGAGTCCCAAAAGCCAAGGGCAAGGCAAAACAGGAATCACTCGATCGTGTCCCTCTGGAGGTTCAGGAAGCAATGGTTCTTGAGGACTTGCTGTTCGTGCTGATGGTAAGCGCTTAACGTTTCTTCATGGGCCCTTCCCTCACCGAATTCGAGGGAATCGAAGGAGAACATATCACTTTTCATCCTGATTACTCCTCAGAGGATGATGATCCACTCCAGGGAATCCGATTTATCGTCTCTCCAAGCCTGGGTTCTCATAATATCTGAACCCCGTGCTCACCACTAACCGGAACATTAGACTCATCCTTACGTGACCTTGTCGAACGAATCCTACCACTCGGAACATATTACACCGCCATCGCCTCCTTCGTCGAACTCCGGAGCCACCTTGATTTCGGTATGGTAACCACGCCCTGTGTGCTGCAATCCGTGACATGCTCAAGGTCCGTTACTGATTCCCATCGTCGCTTGTGTCTCCTTCCTACTGGGACACCAGGACTACCAAACACTTTTGTCTCAACTGGAACATGCATTCAATAGTTCGGGCCAATTTTCGCTCCAGCGGATGTGGTTTTATGTCCATCCCACTATCCACACACTATCACTAATTACCAGCTCATCCTGGAGCTCGGGACGGCTGATGATCCCTCCGCTGACATGTCCTCCTCCTCTTCATCGACCACGGATGAAGAAGAGGCGGCCAGAAATGAGGCCCTAGGTCTCGGGGGCGCGAAATTGAAAGCGGTCCTCTCTGAAATAGATAAGAATGGTCTGGATGTCACCGGGGGCAGTGGGATCGCTGTGAAAGGGGGTGAGGTATTGACCATCATCTACGAGCGAATGCAAAACATGTCTGGGGATCCTACTGCGCACACCCTTTACGGCACATTGCTCAAAGCTGCTGGGCAACCATATGTGGGGATGCTTAGGGTGTGGATACTGAAGGGTCGACTTGTTGATCCATACGAAGAGCTCCTGGTAAAAGAGAGCAAGTTTATCAATCGCGGGATCCTAGAAATGGATTACACAGATGAATATTGGGAACGGCGATATACAGTGGGTGCCATCGTAACTCACGAAGGGTTTGTTTACCATACATTCATACTAGCTACGAGATGGATCAACCTTGTCAGCGCCATCTAAACGACAGCAAGCTGGAGTTCCCCAACCGAGGTCTGTTGGCGGGAGGTTGCCTGGAGGTGCGTGCGTACCACCCCTCCTAGAGCCGTGGAAGCACAAGATATTGTTGGCCGGGAAATACCTAAATGTGATCAGAGAGTGTGGGATCGAGGTCAACCAGGAACAGAGCGAGACGCAGGATGAAATCATGACAATCGGAGATGAGAAGTACATCTCGGCCAGTTCTGTGTTGTGTTACATTAATAGTTTGCAGGTTCTGCAAATTCCTAGAAGAAGCCTACTCCCACGCCAATCGTACTTTGCTGCAGTTACTCCTGAAGGACCAGCAACTTATCCCCCGGCTACGATCCCTGAAGCGCTACTTTTTCCTCTCCCAATCGTCCTTCCTCACTCATTTACTCGACCTGTCATCGACGGAACTTAGGAAAGCATCTCGGTCTGCCTCCATTGTCAAATTACAAAGTCTCCTTGATCTGGCGCTCAACACTGACGCGCACGGAGAAGACCAGTTATATCGAGAGGACGTCAAGGTGACGATGGCGGAAAGCGGGTTGTACGAGTTCCTCCTGAAAGTTGTCAGCGTCAGTGGGGTCATTGGAACGGAAGAGGGCGAGCATGAGGGCGGACATGAGGAGCCTCAAAAGAAGGAGAAAGAAAAAGAGGATAAGAAGTCTATGCTTGGTATACTCTCGCCAACTCATGGTCCTACCTGCACAATCTAACAAAAATTTAGCCATCGATGCTCTAACCCTGGATTACACCGTCAAATTCCCACTGTCGCTGGTGATCTCACGGAAGACTATCCTTCGGTATCAGCTCTTATTCCGCTTCCTGCTCCACTTGAAACACGTCGAACAGTCCCTATCCGCCATGTGGATCGAGCAGAAGACCCCACCTTGGCGGATGAAGGTGCCCAACCACCCAGAATTCGAGAGATGGAGGCTGCGCGTCTGTTTGCTTCGCGCTCGGATGCTTTCCTTTGTGCAGCAAATTCTGGTATTTGTGACATTTGAGGTCCTCGAGCCAAATTGGCGGGCCCTGGAGGCGAAGTTAACCAAGGTGACGACAGTGGATCAATTATTGCGAGATCACGTCGATTTTCTGGATACATGCCTGAAGGAATGTATGTTGACCAGCTCAAAATTGCTCAGAGTATGTTCACTATGATCGTGGTCTTTGTGCTGCATTAACACCCCTTCCGAAAGGCTTACTCGAGATTGATCGTGACCTGTTCTACTTTTGCACTGTACACAGCCTCCTTCACCAAATCCGCCAACCAGGCCATTGCGGCCTCGGAGACCCCGGGGGGTGACCAGGCGATGAACAAACGATGGGACTTCCTAGGGAAGTTTGAAACAAACTTTAATCATTGGTATGTTTAACATGTTCATCAAACGAGTCAAACAATCTAATACGATCCGATGCGTGCAGGTTCCAGGTAAATTAACCCGCTGTTATTACTCATGTTGTCGAAATTGACGCCACCTGAAGGTTCACTTGGATTGTGTCCAATTTTATGCATCAAGCGAGAATGTATCACTCCTGCCATTGGTGGTGAGGTTAAACAGCGTGAAGGCTGCATCATAACACACCTCCACGGCTAGCGACACCCCAAGCACCTGGTTTGTATTTGAGGCCTGGGATCTAATTATAGTTGAAGCCGATATGCCGCTATGCGACTTGTACACACCCTCAACGTGGGGAGGTTGTCGACAATACACCAGGGCGCTAGGTCGCCAGTAGATGTAACGATGGTGCTTCTATCTTATACCCATTGAAATATACCCCAGAATATAATTCTGAATAAACACTTTTTTCGCACTCCAACCCCTCGTATTTTTAGCACTCGTAACTTGTTGGCGAATTACCCACTCACGAGCCCGATGGACTCCGAAATGTTGGAACCGGCGCCTACGTCCACGGTGCAGCCTCGAGCACTTTCCTCGAGGCAGGAACGGAAACTTCTGGACTTTCTAGACGAACGATTCCTATCTCTCACACGTGGGTACAAGAAACGGTTTGTCGCCTCATCTCATCCGTAATTTTGTTATCTATTCCGACAGATCCGAGCCGACAACCCATCTCCCCACACTCGCGACCTACCTCCGAGCCGCACAGCAGATTCTCATTTTGATACTCCAGATCCCTCCAATTGACCCTTCGACTTCACTGCGCACCGCATTGCTTTTGAGACTCACCAACGATGTTCTAAATTCGATTCCTGGGTACCCACCAGATGTCGAGTCGCTCCCGGTGGTCCTGGACTGGCTGGACGATCTGGACCAGCATGGGTTGCTGTGCTGCAGGGGCAGATATGGGATCCGCATCAAGGAGCTGGGGTTGACCTTAAGGTGGAGGTGGGGTCCGGGGCCCGTTCCTCTATGGTGAGCGTGACGGAGAGCACCCGGCTGCGTAGTTTGCTCGTGGGGGCGTCGCAGCGCTGGAGGAGTGGGTTAGCGATAAACGCAGCGCAGATAGTGAGGATGTGGAGGATATGTTGGGCAGGCTTGGTGTGCAGGATGGGTTCGACGAGCTTTTCTCGAGGACGCTCGACGAGCTAGGTGGGCTTGCTGGGGGTATTGTCGTGGAACCGATGAGTATTGTTGAGTAGCAGGAAGCGATAGTAAGAAACCGATTGTCAGACTGATTTCTTCACTAATCATTTTATGCCAAACCTAGGACGCAAGGGCCGGATAATCACTATTGGTTTCGTTTTCCTGTATCAGTCGAAGTCTGCTTTAACCCTTGATATTTGACTGGACGGCGGTAACCTCAAGGCTCACCTAGAACTGACCATCAACTTAGAATTGAACATACCACTAGCAAGTTCTGAACGATTCACAAAGACAGCAGAAGGACGTCGGGCAGGGTGTCGCAGCGCGTCTAGCAAACTTGATTTCTTTTCTTGTTCCCCACGTTTTCTCCATTGTGATTTGCGAGTCTTTCATGATTTGGTGGTGAGTAATCCATTCTTGGAACTTTTTCTTTATAATCCCGCCTCCCCCGCATACACATCGGTGATCAGGAGACGTGTTCGACACCGCCGCCCGGCAAATGATGAGCCGTGGAAAACGACGAGTTCAGGTTGACTTCCATATTGGGCTGTCAGCCACCTCCGTCGAAGATAAATACCTCGCCATTCGCCTCTGGTTCAACATCCCAACTTTCCCTCCTTCCATCATCATCCCCCTCATTTTCCTGTCAATTGAAAATGCGCCCCCGTTATCCATACTACCTTTACCGATAATGGCTACAACGCTACCCTCTTCCGCCAACGACCATTTATTGTCCTCTCCTTAGTCCCCTCATAGGCATTGTTGGACAGGATATTGAAGTGCGCCACCAGCGGACTCGTGGATTGTTATGCACCGGGGTCTGATGATAGCCCTCGCGTTGGAGGGCCGTCAATATAAAGTTGGGGTCACCGCTCCCATGGAACCACGCCAAGTCTACGTTTGCATCATCTCGCTGTCTCTCCATAGTGGCTGACATCTGTCAACCTGATTTCAACCACATTGCCAAATGCGATGGATGGATAGTACGAAGTACATCTATGATGGCTCCGCCGACGCAAAATCAATAACCCATACTACTGGTAAGTTATTTCACTTACAACATCGTAATATTATATTAACAATGGTGATAGCATTTCCTCTTGCCGTATAGCAACAAGTCAACGTCTCGAATTCCATCCACCACCTGCCTTTCATACCCTCTCATATCCCCCGATGAATCGCTCCGCAACAAATGCCACCTCTGTTGGCCCGCGTCGAGTAGATCCGTGTTCAAGTTCAAGTCTTGTGCAAGTCCGCGTTGAAAAATCCATGTGACCTATACATCCCGCCCCACCATTCATCTGTCGAGCCTTGCTCCGGATTGTCATTATCATGATTCCCAGTATACCCGATGCCCCGGCATCGCCCACACTCTTTTCCACCACGCTCGTTTGCAGCCACACTCGTTTACCCTCCCAACTCGGGAGGTGGGTCGACACAGAATAAGTCTTGTGGACGCCCCATTCAGATACTCCTTACACCCATATCTATCCACCATGAATACTATATCAATCTTCATCATGTATACCGTGGTCGCCGTGCCATATGCGCATGTACATAGTGTCAGGGCATGGAATTCATGTACCATATCTTTAATGACTCGGTCTAAGCGGAAGGCAAAAAATCGAATCCGACGCATAGTTGCCACTTGGTATTTATTGATCCGTGCACCCAACGTTCTCGATGTTGGCGGGCACCATGTTCACATGGCATCCATCTACCCATGGCTGTGTGTTAGATGTCCTATATTGATGCGTCAAATATTTTTAGATTCCCTTGCTTCCGATGCGAGACTTCTCTCCCGGGCGACTGGCATTATCAGACGCCAACTTTATCCCGCGTTGCCCACTTTTCATAGCATTGTGGAACCCGGTTAAACTCATCATCCAAACCCTTCGTGGTAGAGGCACAAAGCACTAAATGGAACCTACGCATTTCACGTTGAGCACCGGGGCCCCAATTCCCCGCGTTGGTGTGGGGTAGGCCCTGCGCTTCCGAGTCATCCATTGCTACCTTGCTTACCGATAATTATAATTAGGTGCTGGATGGGGCGAGTAGGTGAGGGACCGCACGTCGTTGAGATGGTGAGAACGGCGCTCCGAATTGGGTATCGGCATATCGATACGGTGAGCACCCCTTGTTTGAACTTGAGGCAAGTTCTGACATTGCTGTAGGCGAAGAATTACGGTATGTTATTCTATGAAGCCTCAACCGCATATCTATCATATTACACAGGAAATGAACAGTCTGTTGGCATCGCCATCCGCGAATCAGGAATCCCTCGGGAGGAGATATTCCTCACGACAAAATTGACGTCAGTCTCCATTTCCCTTCCATGATCTTAAAATTTTAAACAGAATTGAACTGATAGGAGCGAGGATCATGGTCGCGTTGCCGAGGCAATGCATCAGAGCCTCGAAAAACTTGGTGTCACATACGTCGACCTTTCTTGATGCACTGGCCCCAAGCCATATCTGTACAGGTAGTCTAGACTGATTATTAGCGTCCTGCTAGTCGTTTGATTGATCTAACTCGAAAGGGGAAACGCGACCTCCCGAGATGAGCCCCACTATTGCGGAAACGTGGAGAGATATGGAACAACTCATGCGAGCAGGTTCATGAAATGGCTATTCCTCGGCCTGCTTCCATACAACTCATCCTCCTTACAGGGAAAACAAAGGCGATTGGTGTCTCCAACTTTAGCGTCAAATTGCTCACAACGCTGCTGGAGCACGCTGAGATCACCCCCTCGGTCAACCAGGTTGAGCTTCACCGTGCCTTCCGCAGCACGCTCTGCTCCAGTTTTGTCGCTCCAGAGGGATCTTGCTCACCGCGTATACACCTTTGGGTAAGGGCAAGGATGTATTGACCGCTGATGAAGATGTGGTCAGGATCGCCCAAAGGGAAGGAATTACATCCGCACAAGTCCTCCTCAGCTGGGGGGTCCAGCGGGGCACATGTGTCATTCCCAAGAGCATGAGTGAAGATCGACTTGCTTTGAACTTGCAGGTGATTACCGCCGGGGTGGAAAATACGCATCATGGTTGATCCTGGCATTTTGACAGCTGCATCTGCTGAAGGAAGAAGACATGAATGATCTCAATAATCTGCATGGAAAACCAGGGAAGCATAGAAGCATGTGTGGATTCCATTCCCCAGCGCTTGGTGGATCTTGTTTTGGTTGGACGTATGAGCAACTCTGCTGGGATATGACGGCCGGTGGGATTGTCCCACAAAATCTGGAATAATAACGTTTAAATGCATGTTGAATCAGCCTGGACTGAACGTTGAACGGAAGAGCAAATTGATTTGGATTTCGGGAACCGAGGATGATGGTGGGAACAAGATTAGATAAGATGGTACTAGTACATAGTATGTATCGCCTCCCGGTAGAACTCTGATTCTGATTCTGATTTGCTCAGAAGTATCCGTGGCCACACTGCACCCGTGCGCAATTTATCCATAGCAACTAATCGGAATGTACCAACAGCAGTTCATAAACCACACCCCCAGATCCGCCAACCTCAAACAACAAAGAACACCGCTATGACCGACAAGAAACCCACAATTCTCGAAACGATATACGCACAACGCGCTCGGGATGTAGAGCTGGCGAGGAATACGCCGGGGAAGACTCTAGAGGACATACAAACCTCCCTCGACATGCACCTCGCCCCTCCGCTCATCTCGTTCGTTGATCGACTCAGGAATAATCCATCGACCGATGCATCAGGGACCAATTCGTCCCCCTCACTGATGGCCGAGATAAAGCGTGCGAGTCCATCGAAAGGGCCGATCGCCATGTCTACGAAAGCCGCGTCTCAGGCATACGCCTATGCACTCGCAGGTGCCTCCGTTATTTCCGTACTCACCGAACCGACATGGTTCAAGGGGTCACTGCTCGACATGAGCCTTGCACGGAGGGCCATCGGGCACCTCCCTAATCGGCCGCCATCTTGAGAAAGGATTTCATTCTGGAAGAATACCAAATCGCCGAGGCGCGGCTACATGGCGCAGATACCATCCTGCTGATTGTCGCGATGCTTCCGAAACCCCGGTTGGAGGCACTGTATAAATACTCTGTCGGGATGGGGATGGAGCCTCTCGTCGAGGTCAACAACGCAGCGGAAATGTTGAGGCGGTAGAGCTCGGAGCGCGAGTTATTGGAGTCAACAACAGGAACCTGCACGATTTCAAGGTGGATATGAGCACCACCAGCCGCTTGGCGGAGATGGTCAAGGGCGCCGATGGCAAAGGTGGCGTATTGTTGTGTGCTTTGAGTGGAATCAACGGGCCCGAGGATGTGAGGACCTACAAGAGAGAGGGTGTCGACGCAGTTCTGGTCGGAGAAGCATTGATGCGTGCGGATGATACCACAAAATTCATTGCACAGCTCCTGGACTGGCCAGAGACTGAAGCAAAGGCGGTTTCGGGGGGGTCACCACTTGTGAAGGTGAGCGGAGTGAGGAGTCTTGCGACGCCAAAAAGTTGCTGGATACCAAATCCCCCCCTGATGCGTTGGGTTTGGTATTTGGCCCGAAAGAAGATGCCGCTCATATTCCTCTTGGCCTTGCGGTCGAAATCGCCGACTTTGCAAGGTCGCGGAGGACAGATTCTCCAACCCCATCGGGCCACCCACGCCAACCACCAAACCATGGTTCAAAGCCCACGCGGCTATCTGGTCATGCTAGGACTCCCCTCCTTGTGGGAATTTTCAAAAATCAGCCAGTTGAGGAAATTATACACACCGTTAAAACTACAAACCTCGATTTGGTTCAACTGTACGATTCAGAAGCATCTGCCTTGTCCGAATATCTGCCAGTTCCCGTCATCCGTGTGTTTGCCGACGCAAGTGGAGCCGCGGATATTGGCAGGCCTGGCATCTGGAAATTTACTCAACTCCAGCTAGACAGCTGGAAGTGGGATGGTATCAAGAAATGCACGGAAACGGGGGAACGTGGAAGGGAACTTTCTGTAATTGTTGGCGCTGGAAAAATTGGAGGAGATTTGGCCAGGCATATAAAGGAACTTGGAGTTTGGGGAGTTGACGTTGATGTGACTGAAAATGGGGTGGATGAAGTCGCTCAATTATTAGACAGATCAAGTCTATTTCGGAATAGTTTTGGCACCTATACATGTATCCTTGAGATTTCCGGCATTTGCGGTAAATGGGGTTCCCGGCCTTGGTTGGTACTGCTTAGAACATATTCCAAACGATCAGCCTATCAGTGTTCTATAACTAGATTAGTGTGAAGCGAACCCTCGCAGACCAGGTAATACTTGGACGCAACGTCTCGAGCAGCTTCGAGTGGTCGCGTCCAACTCCAGAACTCCGGCATTTAAATATATTTGTCTAGACCTTGCATGACAAATCAATCACCTGTGCTGTTTTGAGCCCACCCGTCACTGCGGGATCTTCAGCGCTCCAAAGTTTACTCTTCCACTTTCTTCACATTTTATTCTTCAAAGTCGCCTGGATGGGGGAAGTTATGAATGTCGTGGTCGCATTTGCGGTCATTGTGTTTCTGTTTCGTTGGGCCACAAAGTCTAGTGCGGGCTAATCTCCAAATCTCCGCCTCAAGTTGCTCATATTGACAAACGCAGGCTCAGACCCGGGCGAGCGCAATGCAGCGGACACTTTGGGGTTCAGGCCAAAGCCCGTTACCCAAGAGATGGTGTGTTCCATTTGCTATCTATCTACTGTTAGTACTTAGGCATGCACACTCTAATAGATTGGGACGATCTCGGCAATGTTTCCCACATACCAACGTAAGTCCTATGTCATATATGAATTCCGTCTAGTTGACTCTTTATAGTGATAATGTTCGATACGACCTCCTCCGGACCGGCAGCGTTGAGCTGACATCTAATAAAATCCTCGAGCGCGGCTTCCTGGATGCTGTACGTTTGGTTGTTCGATCCGTAATCACCATTGGTCCTAACTAGAACACCACAGCCCCCCGCTTCATATTATACCATCTACCCAAGAGAACCTCCGACACTTAACCGGCCTGATGCTCCGAACAATGCCTCAAATACTCGTAACGCCATTCCGAAGACGAACGAATCTTTGATCACCCGTTACCATCTCGAATCCCGGATTGCTGATGCGGCCGCCACCACCACATCGGATGCCGCGTCGCCAGAAGATGCCGGCGGTCGAGCTGTCTGGGAGGACAGCCCGGAGAAACGGGAAGCGAGCCTGAGAGAGCGAAAGGCACAGATGATTTTGGCTGCTCGGCAGTGAGTATGGTATTCCACCCATTCGGCACTTTCTGACTCGGTCAATGTAGACGGCTTCTTGCACAACAGGCACAGGCAGCGGGGAAACAGAAGCAGAAGGCTTCATGAATCTACACCACTATATCACATCACTATATCTGAGCTCATTTTATAACTCAAATTCGCATGTTGTGTGAGGAAACAATGGCAGTGGATCATCCCCCCTTTTCTATTTTCTCCCTCCCGTTTCTGCCATGCCGCAAATACATCGGCGGATGCTCTGTCCTCATGGTTTCATCCTGTTCTGTTTCATCTTCCAATAAAATATAATTCTTGGGATGATAAACAGAACGTAGTGGTATGTTTCCTGCTCTATTTATCGAATCTCTGATTAGGACCTGGCTGCTGGATTCTCATCCGTACCAGCCACTCGTTTCATTGGTGATTGGTGGTGGGAACGATGATATCCCGTGGTTAATCCTCCAGTTCCATCCGGAATCCCGCTGGGATGTTGTATCAACTGACTTCCTTGAGGCATGATCCCGAGTCCCTGTGCGGCGCTATGCTTGGGTTCAATTGGTGGTGAGGGAAACCACACCGTCATCTTCCCAAACAAC